>JASDQU010881948.1:15479-34496 GCA_032191745.1 Picea mariana
TGCTCATTGTTGTTCTTCTTCTTTGGTTTGTTTCTCACTTTCTTCTTTCCCCCAAGATGTTGTGAAGGGGTTGACTGGACTGCATTCACATCAGAGATCTGAGTTTGATGTGGGGTAGAAGAGGGTGCAGTCGAACTGGGGGCAGCCGTGGAAGTGGGCCGCTGGATTGTTCCAGTAGACGGAGTAGTAGATTGAGTTTTAATGGAGCCAATAACTCCATCTGCATGTGAAGTAGTCAATGGTTTGGATGGGTCATTAGTGGCACGAGTAGCATTCGGTATCAACTCATATAGAGTACCAGATTGTGAATAGACTAAGTCTAGGTACTGAGCTTGGGCGATGGCTTCTTCCTCGGTGACTACGCCACCCATGGTGACATCATGAGCAATCTGGGGTAATAGTGATTTCATGAACCATTCCGCTAACAATTGGTCAGGAATGAATTCTTTGATTAGCCTTCGTCATCGTCTCCATTCATGGATATGATCGGAGATATGTATAGAAGTTGTCTAACGAAGAGAGGTTAATAGTTCAGTGCCCGTTTCGTATCGAATGGGTAGTTGGAAATGTGTGAGGAAGGACATGGAAAGGGAGTTGAAATCGTGAAAAGATGCGCGTGGTAATTCAATATATCATTTCGTTGCAGAACTCGTAAGTGTTCATTGGAAAATATGCAAACGAATCGAATCGTCCATGAGGGAGTTCGATGAACACCACAAATGGAAGGTCATCACATGGTTGTTTGGGTCTTCTCTGGGTTTTCCGTCGAATTTTGGGATATCAGAAGGAAGTTTAGCTGGAATGGCTGGCCAAACCGGAGAATGATAAATGGGATCATTCGTTAACCGAGACAAGTCTGGAAGGTCCAGGGTGGCTAGAAAAGGTAGTTGTCGGTTAACCTATGGGTAATGCTGGTGTGGCAGAGGGACACCAGAGGGGCCCAACACTGGGTTATGTGGATAATTATAACTCGTGGGCCCTCTCATGTGAGGTTGGTTTTGACCAAGGTACATAGGATTTGAGATGTTTTGAGAAGTATTTTTGAGTGGAGGATAACCAGATGGGTTTTGTGGATTATAGGGTGGGTTTGGCATTTGTCCATAAGGGGGTTGTTGCAAAGTCTGAATTCTAGATAACTTTTAATTAGCGTTGATTTTAGTGGCTGTTCTTTACGCAAGAGGGGTGCATGGAAGTGAAACGAATGGAATTATGACTCAGACCCAAAGACTGCATCAGATATGATAAGCAGTGATTTAATTTCGATGAATATCTATCTAAGGGAGAGAGAGATTTCTTTCACTAATCCATGACAAATAAGGAATTCCCTCAAACGATTCTTTTATCAATCAAATCCTGATGTAATGCAAAAAAATTTAAATGCCTTCTAATATGCACAATCAATCATAAATATGTCTTTTATTGTTTGCGTATGAATGATGATCAATTCAGCACAATGCTTGTCTTTCTAATTATCTTTCTTGGTATGAATGAAAACCAAACTAGCACAAGCAAAAGTCACATAAACAATACACCCTTTCGTAGCAATCCAAACGAAAAAGCAAAAGAAAGAGAAACAATCAAAGAGAAAAACAAACTTCACACCCAAAAGCAAAAGTTGAAGAACAATAAGCTTGACTGAAATAGGGATGAAGAGGTCTGTAGGCCTTTGATGACCTTCACCAGCGTTTTTACTCAGCTGATGAGGAGAGAAGAACAATGCATGGATTTCAAATTTCACTCAACAGGGAAAAACTCAATGAAAAATGGTGAAGAAGGCTACAATATCCAATTAACAAGGTGTTTATTCTTCAAAAAGGACAGATGTCAAGGCTGAATGGGAAGAAAAATTGACTCACTAGATCACTCAGCAAAAGAGACACAGAGACAAACCCTGAAAAAGGTAGTTCTGGAGAGTTTTTGGGCCAAAAAGAGGCTGGTGCTCTGTTTCCAAAGGCAAGGAGCATTGTAGCGCTCTATGCAAAGGTATGGGGGAGAATTGGTGCTCTGTTAACACTAGGACAAGGGCGCCAGGGTCTAAAAACCCCAGAAATGTCAAAAAATTCCAAAAATTGGGATTCAAACTTGACAAGTATGCCGAGTGTGATAAGGTAAGGAGCCAATCAGCTCATGAAACTAATCAAAAGAGGAGTGAACCAGGTCTGAAACAATCAAGGGATAGAACAAGGTCAATGAGGAGAAAACCAAAACAAGAAGTTTCGATTTGAGGCTATCTCCCCAGTGGAGTCGCCAGTTTCTGTTGTAGGAAAATCTCCCTGCGGACAGGTAGATCGTCTCTAGAGCTTGACCTTAACCCTAGACAGAAAATGCTTAACTTGGACACTGAATTCCTTTCAAATCCATCTAAACTAACACATGAGAAGGAAGGATGACAGAAGTACCTTTTTATCGACATTTGTCCCTGCACGCTCCGAGTTGTGCTCCAATCCTTTGCTCCTCGCTGAGTCCTGTGGAAAAAACAAGATACGACCACTTTCTACTCTATTGATATTAGCTTGAAAATAGATCTATCAATAAATGATAAGTTCATATGACATTAGACACAAACTAGAAAGAAACAGGCGAAGCGTGTCATATTGATGAGAATAACGACAACAATACTTACAATCGTAGATGCGAATGCAACAGCTTCGTCAAGTCCTCTTCATCTAACCCTTTCCTAAAAGCTCCACAACCTGGATAACAACAGCTTCACTGATCACTTTCCTCTGGCTGGCTGCAAGTTTCCTCCAAGATCATAAGTTTCATAACTTCAGTTCTCCCCCTTTCCACCATCATAGAGCCTGTTTATATAGGTTAATAGGAGCTCAACCTCTTGAGTTATCTTTAGAACAAGTTGGGAACCTTCTCCTTGGATCAGGCATCTCTTGATGAAACCAAGAATTCGAGCACAACTGCCTCCTAATCTCGAAAGATCCTCCCCTTATTCTCCTCAACGGGCCAACTACTGCCTCAGATTAGGCAGCGCTCCCTTAGAAGGGGCATCAGAGCACTGTAGCGCTCCCTAGTAAGCCTTAGGGAAGCGTCAGCGCCCTCAATATGAGAAACACTCCTTCAAAGGGGGCTGGGGAGTGTTATAATGCTCCTTGAAGCATTATAGGGGAGTGCCAGCGCTTCTGGAGCTGAAGTAGGGGAGCGCTCCCCCTCAAAACCTTTGTTTCAGGGTTCTTTTCAGGTGTCAAGAGTTGTTTGACTTCAGTAAACCAGTTCTCCTCCTTCAAATCAGTCATGTGAGATGTTATAAGTGCTTCGTTAGTGTCGTTGACATGGCAGTATGTCTGAACCTCATCTGCGACACTAGTGACCAACTTGCGACACTTGCGAAAGTTGCAGGGAAAATGCGACACTTACGACAATCGAGAGGGACATGCGACACTTATCCAGCTGAGCAATTTTGACGTGTAACATGGTAAACACACAAAGAAAAATTCAAGAAATGGAAAAGAATATGGATGAAATGGAAAATAATATTGATGAAAATAAGAATGGCATGAAAAACAAGATGGATGAAAATAAGAATGACATGAAAAATAAGATATATAAAATAAAGAAGAAATACAAAAATCCATGAATAAATTGCAAAATTCCATGTATTCCATGATATTTCATGCTCTGGATGAGAGACTCCCTAAAGGAAATATAAAAATGAAATGAAATCATTAAAATAAGGAGAATAAGGTTGTTGAGACTTAATCACATATGGGGAGTATTTTGTTAATTTTGGACAGAACAAATTATGAATCTCAAAATCATGATAATTCATTACTGCAAGATCCACATCATCAAGGTTTCAAGTTGTCACCAAGGAACTACTTCATTCCAAAGATCAATATGAGAATTTTTTATGGTAAATATCCTATGACATGGATATTCCATATGGAGAAATACTTTGATCTACACCAAGTGCCAAGGTTACAAAAGGTACCTATTGCATCCTTGTATTTAGAAAATGATCAATTTGTTTGGTATCAATAGCTTTGTGAAAGATAAAAGAATTCTATAATCTCTTGATCCAATTTTATAGATGAATTGATAGAACTTTGTGGGGATATTAAGAACAATACATACTTGTTGACGGGAGATATTGACCGCTCATCAACTGGAGGAGTGAATACGGTCTAGGGTTTTCTAATTAAACCAAGACGTTTGGATTCATCCACTCCGACGGGGTTAGTGGCTTCATTGGCCAATCTAAGTCCTAAAAAAAGCGGAAAAAACAAAACTAAAGAAAATAAAATAACTTGATGAATAACAATCGCTGAAAACGATATATAGATCTAATATGTATTTATAGTTTAACTAACTAATATTTATAAAATAACTCTACTTATTATATATACAATATATACAAATGATTCTATTTCTAATATATATATATATATATATATATAATATGTACACAATATGAATTTTAATCTAAATCCGCGAAAATCGAATATCAATTGATTTTTTAAACAACAATAATGCCATTTAATCTTTTTGATTTATTTTCTTATAATGTTCATAACTGAGAAATGGAATATCAAACTGTCTAATTGAAAACTGAAATCACAGATAATAGAAGATGTTTTAGCTACAGGAAATTTTTGTTTCATTAAACTAATGAAATTAAACTAGAAAACTGACTTGTTATCACATCCAACATTTTTTCAGTGTGTAGCATCCAATCTCCCTGTCTGATGAGGTAAAACTATAGCAGATCCTACAATTGATTCTCATAAATGTGAAGCAGCAATGATGGAATTCAAATGATATAACATATAAGAGATACGATCACAACAATCTTATAATTTCACAAGTAGCCACATTAAGATAAATCCTACTGTGAAAACTTGTGTATAAATGTTCAACAAATGACGAAGATAAATCTCTTAATCCCAAGTTTGAACAAAATGATTACTTTGTGTTAAATCTGGAACATAAAACATGGATAACATATAAATTTTTATCATACCAACTTGTAGTAAACCATGACAGCAAAAGCAATCACAATCTAATTGCAAATTGAAACAATCATAACTTAAATAAAACCACAATATGGAAAAGATAAAGCTGTGACCAGTATTATATTTCATTCAATTCTGTAAATGAAAAATCCATAGTCTTTCCCCATGCAGAGATGATTTCAAGTTTACAAAATAATATGCTTATATAGGTTCCAGGAACACAATGTTTCCTATTGATAATATCAAATTTGTTCCAAAAATATGGGGGATGCAACCTCCCTGATTTTACTTGATATCAAAATACAAACAACCTAATCTATTTACTAAAAACACAAAGTTCATATGGCTGGAATATCTCAACAGTACTTCATATCTCCTTGAAAATCATGGGTTCATGTTAACAAATAAAAATGGGGAGATCTTAGATACGTTTTCAATTGTAAAATCCAGCAATTCGAATTTTTCTAACTGGCTACAGAATCTTACGATTCTGTAGCTAGTTATAATTATAACTACAATCATATTTTATTCAACAAATAAAAAAAACTATTTTTTATAAGAAAAGTAATATATTCAAACAAATCGTATACCCTAAATTGAGAGTGACAAAATCATGCTAAACTTGAAAAAGATCATACCTCAAATCATGGGATTAAAACATATCAAGCAATCTTGGAATTTACTATTGTTGTCACTGCCTCTACATTCTTAAAAATGATAGACCCTGTAGTTTTTAGGTGTTTGTCCTTTGCTTGAGCTATGGATTGGAGCCTACTATTCTCGTTTGTCAACAAATCCAATTTTTCTTTCAAATATCTAAGCCGGGACTGTAGTAAAGGCACATCCGTATAATACCTATTGATCCAGGATCGACATTCATTACATTGTGGCTGTAGAGACTGTGCATTGGAACTGATAGCATTAACATTCAGAGAATCGTCCACACGACAGGTAGGTTTATCAAAAAATCAAATGCCAGGAAAATTGGGATTATCCTTTAGACATGGAGGAAGGTTGCTAACATAATCATAGGGTCTGTCAGGGCAAAGTCCATATGACAATGGATACTCTTTGGCCAAGAACCTTTCAATTTCCGAATCTGAGTCTTCACTTTATTTAATCATATTGTTTGTGTCTGCACAGGGTTTGGATTTGTTTCAAGCACATCATGAAATCAAACGGCCAGGCCATTTATTCTTGTAGTTAACATTGACGCTGCCCTTAAGCTTCTTCCCTGTGGGTTTTTTAGCAGTCTTAGTGAAACTCTTAGGGTGCGAACTGGGTTGATCGTCTAGTTGAGTAACATCAAGGTAGGTCAAGGGTTCAATATTAGGGGTAGGATCACAAGGAAGGAGTGGTGGAGAAGAGGCTATATTGTTCACGAGGGTTTCTGTGATAACAGGCTTATCAACCTGTCCCAACTCACTATTGCCAAAACCATTTTGTAAAACAAAAGCATCCCAATAATCGTTGTGCAATTGCAACTAATGTACAAGGATAGTCTTAATTAAACCATGATGGAACAAACTAGAATCATACTTCTGCCTCTTAAACCGCTTTCCATTCTTATACAGACTTCTAAGGAGGAAGTAGGTCATGTTCAATGGGAAGTCAATGAAACTCATAAGAAATCGTAGGTGATATAGGAAAACAAAGACAAATCTTCCTTCACACGTAATAAACTGTTTCATAATAGCAAGAAGATCATGCCACCTAGGTTTTAAGGTTGAGACAGGCATACCTCGGTCGCAACTAGTAATTTTCCGTGAGGTGAACAACAGAGTCCAGGGAACCTCTTCGACTTTTGTGTTCTTGAACCACTTTTGGCTGACAGCTGGTAAACCCGTAGCTTGGCTTAAAAAATATTCATTTACCTCAAGCTGCATGTCACCTATATTTTCTCTTCAACCGTCAAAAGTCAATGCGAACTCTTGGGCAACTCTCAGATTGAAAACCTTAAATTTTTCAATGAATACATGCCAACCGTTCCTTTCTAAATCGTCCCTGGTGTTCTCATACGATAAAAAGGCTTGGATGCCATTGGGCTCAATCTTTACCACTAGAGAAATGGCGAACAGAAGGGAATCAACAAATAAATCGGAGGTAGGGTTTGATAAGAAAACACAGAGCCATAGCCCCAAACAAAACAATGCTATGATAGTTCAAAATGGTAGGAAGAGGCGTTAATCACCATGCGTGGGAATGAGATCGTGAAGCTCAAGGCCATATAGAGCAGTAATATCACGTTGTACTTCACATGACACCTTGGCATATGAGTACGTATAAGGATGTAAGCACTTGAAAACCATAGAACACACATTCATGACTTGATTACAAGGTAAATGTACCAAATAAACATTGAATAAAAAAATTTATGAACCAAAACCCCATTAATATTAATCGAATATTGATGAGTGGAGGTTTTTCACTTATGTAACCAAGGCACATTTAGGACCAAGGGGTTATAAACAAGGAAAACAAACATGTACATAGCAAAATACGACAATTCGACAATAGACCATATGAACAGTTATCCTTTGATACAAAATCAAAACAAAGTGTGAATTTCAGTTGCGAGTTTTCATGCTTACAGTCATGAAAACGAAAATCGAAAGGAAGGTATGTAAAAAGCGACAAGTGATAAGTGTCGTTGCTCATGATGAGTAATGAAAATTTAGAGACCCTGTGTAGGCAGCTTATAAACAATAGAAATTACATTATTGTTGCCAACAATGGTGACAAGATGGGAGAAGCAGTTATCTCTTCCAAATGAACGAGTTCAGATTAGGATAATCAGAAAAAAATTTGAATCGAAAACAACAAAAAGCTGTTTGAACATTGTAAACAATTATAATGCATTCCAAGTTCAGATTATTGTTATTTTAAAGAGACGAAAACTGACAACAATCTTAACAGAAGAGAGTCACAATATTAAAGTTAAAATCTTCAATACTGTTGACAGGGCCGCTGTTGCCAGCAGGTGTCCATAGCCTCGACAGGGATGTCATTTAACCCACTCTGATATCTGTATCCTGCCAAGAAGTTCTAGATTAGAACGAAGGACATTTAAGGTAAAAAAGAATCTATATCTAAGAATTTTCATATACTTGACATTGCTTCACTGCCAGCAGGCCTGTTCAGTACCCCAAAAAAGTTATCTTGGCGTCATGCATGCATTTACCCACTGCCAGCAGACCTGTTCAGTATCCCGGCGGGTTTACAAGCACTTCCCATAGCTCTGTGAAAATTTATTTGGTTTTTAAATATTTTTAATAGAGCGGGGTGACATTGAAAATCCTGGTTTTTTGGACACATCATTAGTAAATTACAGACCTTGAATAAATTTCTTAGTTGTCCTTCATTAAGATCTAGAAATAGTTCGTTAATAAACCGACTTTCAAAAATAGGGAGACATCTCTAAGTTGTTCTCTTGAGGAACAGGGACAACGTAAATTTTTTTTTTATGGATGATCGTGAGTACCTTCAGTTGCAGATTGAAATTAAGAAATGCTTTTCAAACAACAAGTTATCTTTAACATGGCTGCAAACTCAGAAAAATATCACAATTGATGTTTAAACAGCTTTCAGCAGTCATTTTAGGGGGGGGATTTTTCTGTTCTCTTTGTCTGAGATAGCCCATGATGCAGGCATGTGTGTTTCAAAAAGAAAAACTGATAAGCATAAAGGAAAAATCAAAACAAACCAGCAAAGAAAAAAAAACAAACAGCGAACAAAACAGAAAATATTTACACAGTGTACATGGGAGCGTCATCAGAAAAAGTACCTTTTAAGAGCTTGGCCATTCACCGGAAAGGTGTCTGGCTGTCCCTCTAAATTCTGTAATTGGAAGGAACTGGGACCCAATTTCTCAGCAATTAAAAATGGTCCCAACCACAAGTTCTAAAACATTGTATGCTCTCCTTTTCCCTCATGAGGTTTGTCCCATTTTAGGACAAGGTCACCTACCTCAAAATTTCTATCAGAGGCAGAATTGGAATCAAACCAGTTTTTAACAATGAGTTGATGTTGATCCAATTTCCATTTTTCTTGAGCCCTCACTTCTTCTAATTTTAACAAAGCGTTAATTCGACTCTCCAAATGGGAGCAGTCCTCTTCCTGTACTTTCTGTGATAACTGCAGAGATGGAAGGAGGACATGTGGTGGAAGAATCGCCTCCTTGCCGTAAACGAGAAAGAAAGGTGAGTTATCCACAACAATTTTAGGAGTTACTCTATTAGACCAGATTGTGTTTAATAGTGTGTTATGCCAATTTTTATGGTTTTTGGAGACCGTTGTCTTGATAATCTTGATCATATTTTTATTAGTCGATTCTACCAAACCATTGCCTTGGGGTAATAGCTGGCAGAGTACTTTAATTTAATTCCTTTCTCTAGAGAAAAATCACTCATTTCAAGAGATGAGAAATAAGAAGCATTATCAAATACCAGGCATTCAGGGATCCCGAAACAAGTAATAATATTTGAATTCAAGAAGGATATTACCTGGCTGGTATTTACAGTTTTTAATGGGGCAGCCTCGGACCACCTAGTGAAGTAATCTGTGGTTTTTATAATATATTTATGTTGCTGCGAGGATGGTGGATTGATTTGGCCTATAATATCTAGACCCCACTGCTGAAAAGGGGAGTCTACTGAAACTGGTTGCAAAGGGAAAGCTGGTTTCTGTATCCGTCCGGATGCTTTTTGGAAAATCACACACTTGCGACATAAAGAATGAGTGTCTTTAAAAAGGGTAGGCCAGTAATAACCTACTCTTAATACTTTATGGGCAGTGGTGTCTCCACCAAAATGTCCACCAGCTTCTCCTGCATGCAATTTCAATAAGACTTTTTCTGCTTCATCTTTCTCAAGACAACGCATTAGTACTCCATCAAAATTTTGACGAAACAAAATACCATTAATCAACTAAAAAGAAGCATATTTTAATCTTAGTGCTCTTCATTTTGTGGGATCAAGGTGATGGAGAGATGATCCGTGCATAAGACAAAATTTTATGTCATCGTACCAGGGACTAACAGGGTTTTGTGCACAACAAATTTGACTTTGATAGTGTTGTCCTGGATTTAACATATCATTTTCCTCTTGCTGTCCTACAGCTGAATCAACGACCAATTTGCATAACCCTTGGCCTCTTACAATTTGTGCTGGGGTGATTTCTATGTCATACTCTTGCAAGGATGTGACCCAGTTTGCCCTTTTTTCGCCTAGTTCTTTCTGTACTAACAGATTTTTGACAGCCGGGTAAGGGACAATGATTTTCATCGTAGATTTCAACAGATAAGATCAGAAGTTCTTTACTTCTTTGAAAACAACATAGGCTTTCTTATCTACTGTTGGGTAATTAATTTCTGCGCCCTTGAAGGTTGATCTCATAAAGGTGATTGGGACATCGCTGTTTTCGGCGTTCTTTTGAGTTAGGACGATAGCGTATGATCGGTCAGAGGCAAACGTGTAGAGGGTGAAGTCTTGGGAAAAGTTGGGGCTCATTAGCAAAGGAGCATCTATTATGGCTTTTTTATTGAATCAAAATCCTGGCTTTCTAAAGGTCCCAAATGGTAATGTACATCCTTTTTTATTAGGCTTTGTAATGGTCTCACCATTTCTAAAAAGATGGGGACGAATCTCCTAACAAAGTTTATCTTACCTAATAAAGATTGCATGGAATTTTTTGACGAGGGAGGGGGGAGTTTCGAAATGACTTGAGTTATTTTAGGGTTGATAATCATCCCTTCACTCGATGCAATGAATCCGAGGAGTTTACCTTGTTATACTGCGAAGATAGATTTTTTAGGATTCAAAGAAATGTCGTACTTATGACATCGTTGTAGAACTGATCTTAAATGAGCTAGATGATCTTATTTATTTTTCAAGAAGAAAGTGACATCATCCAAGTAAACTATGACAGATTGATTGATTAAGCCTCGAAAAGTGATGTTCATCTCTCTCTGAAAAGTGGCACCGACATTTATGAGTCCGAAGGGAATCTTTCTATAAGCGTAGGTTCCCCATGGAGTGCGGAAGGTGGTTTTGAGTTGGTCTGAAGGGGACATCAAGACTTGGTTATACCCTGAAAAACCATCCAGTAAGGATAAACTTTCAAAACCAGATACCTATTGAAGGATCTGTTCCATGGGAGGGACAGGATAGTTGTCTTTATCCGACGCTCGATTAAGATTTCAGAAATCGACACATAGTCAGATTTCACCACTCTTCTTTCTGACAGGGACAAGATTAGAGACCCGATGTGTGTGCCTAACTGAGAAAATTATCTTAGCATTCAGGAGTTTATTTAATTCCTTCTTGACTGTTGGTTCGAGTTTTGGGTGCATTTTCCTTAACTTTTGTTGAAAAGGTTGGGTTTGGGGTTTCATGGGGATAACGTGTTGTATGATGTTAGGATCAAAGGTTTTTAGGTCGTCGTACATCCAAGAAAAAACATCTTTGAATTCCTTAAACAACTTAATAAATGCTACTTTTTCTTGCTCAGAACACCCCAACCCTAAATTAATGCACTGTGGATTGTCTTTAGTTCTCAAATTTACCTTTTCATGTGTCAAAGAGGAACTATTCATTTTATAGTTCACTGATTTTCTGAACTTGTAGTGAAGATCATAAATTTTTTCTAATCTAACTACAGATTTTGGGATAGAGTTTACCATGTCTGATGAAGATTCTGGAGATCTTGGATCTAGTATTACCATAAAGTCACAAAGATTTTCTTCATGGGTACCTTCATCGATGACCGCGCCCTAGAAAGTTTCTTCCATATGCAGGAAACTTATAATCTATTGATCGTCATCGAAGACTCTCCAATTCGTGATGTTGTCTGGGATGGACAACTGAACAACAGTTCGATGAAGAATGCATTCGGAGATAATCCTTCTGCAGGAAAAAGTTTTGAAGCAACATTAGTTAACAAATCAGCTTTCGAATTATTCAATCTAGGAATAGAATTTATGTTAAATGCGGAAAAATTGTTCATCAAATTCCATACCTCAGTTTGGTAGCTTTTAAGGTGCAGAGATAAACAGTGGATAGAATTTTTTACCTGTCTAACCATGATTTCCGAATCACCAAAGAAAGTCAATTTTTGAATGTTTATATCTAATGCTTTTCTGAGGCCTTGCAGGAGTGCCTCATATTCGATTGTATTGTTTGTACATTTGAATTCTAACCTGCAAGCAATCAGGATCTTGTTACCTGCTGAATCGATGAGCATGCAACCTGCACTAGCTCCTTCCTTGGATTTTGACCCATCAAAGTAAAGAGACCATGTTTGATTGTCGTCTGTTGCATGTGACCACTGGGAGGAAGTTGTTGGCTACGTATATGTCAAAATTTCAGACTGTTGTTCTGGGTTAGTGATGGTGGAAGTTTCGGCCATGAAATTGCTAAAAAAGGTATCCATCCCCTGTATTTCGGGAGAATCGGCAGAAGGAGTGAATGGCTCATTGGGATCATTTAAATCAGTCACCTTGAACTTCAGATAACGTTCATGATTTACCTTGATTCTGTTGGGCTTTCCATTCTCGGGCAGCCACAGGTGAGACCAATCCGTCGCAAAATAGCCATGTAATTGTTCTAACCAGTCTCTAATTAAAAATAGACCATAAACTTCTGGGATATCTACAACAATAATATTAATCACTTGATGAACTTTAGGATTAGACGACAATCTTATGAGCACATTTCTTAATTCGCCTATCACTTTAACACTAGTTCGATCAAGATGGATAATTTTCAAGCTGAATGGTTGAACTTCGGCATTAATCTTTTGACAAACAGACCAAGGTATTACGTTAGATGACGCACCTGAATCTACCATATAGTTATGCACATTCCTATTAAAAAATTCAAAATTTAACAAAAATGGAGGGACATTTCTGCGAGTACTAACAGTGGAAGCTTGTTGCTTTTTACTCGCAGCCTCTGAAACTGGTTTATCTACATTTGTTAAATTATTTATAGGAAGGTCTCTTTTATCATGAGGCTCGGATGTAGTTTTGGTAGAGGCCTTCTGAGGAGTTTTGGGGTTCTTTTGAACACCTTTGCTACTGTTTGGATTGTTCTCTGCAATATTTTGCAGCATTTTTGTAGAAGGAAAGGGAATTTTAATAATTCATAAACATAAATGTTAGCCCTAAGATTCTTTAGATCTTCAACCAAATCATAATATAAACTTGGGTTTACTGAATTCTGTTTAGTTTCAATAGATTTAGATTGTTTTGGAGGCAAATTTGTAGTGATTTCAGAAGAAGGCTTATTTGTTGTCTTGCTCCTAGTATTGTAGGGGTGCACTGTTTCGAAATTATCTTGAAAAATGCTATCCGAAAAATGTCTGAAAATATTCAGAGAGGATTCATCTTCTTCTACCGTTTCTTGTTTGGCTACTTCTTCAGGAACCTCAGGAGGAATCAAGTTATCATGTGCTTCTAGGATCGTTTGAATACCAAATTGTAGGCTTTCTAGATTTAGGCCTTCAGTATTTGAATTAGGTCGGTTGGTGGGGAAAGGCTTCCTAAAAGGGGGTTTGTAAGGTCCTTTGCTCGAAGAAGCTTCTTCAGATGACATTTTCAAATCTATAACTTGGTTGGACAGTTTTTGAATGACTTTCTGTAAGTTTTCTAAATCCGAACTCTCAGGTTGAGCTTTGTTTTGGGAAGGTCTAGGGAGGATTTCGATTTTTTTTTTGGAAGATGAACTAGTCTCTGTCTCATTGCTAGTAGTATCTTTTAAACTGAGGATGTCTTTCTCGATCTGACTGGCCTCTTTGAAGGCTTCTAACAACGTGGCTTTCTTGGATCTCTTTACCCAAATGTCTATGTTTTGATGTAAGGCTTTCGTATAATATGCAATAATAAGATTCTCGGCATGCATCGAATCCATAGGGATCCGGTTCTTTAGTGTCAAGAACCTTTGATTAAAGTCTTTGATCTTTTCTTTGGGGTTCATTTTTAAACTAGAAAGCTCCATGACTAGAACTTCAGGAGACTTGTCGTCTTCGAACTTCTCAAGGAAACAGGATTCAAATTTCTCCCATGACACGATGGTGTGGGGCTGTTGGGCAAAGTACCAGGTAGAGGCATTTCCATCAAAGGTGTAGGGAAACAATCTACAGACTACATATTCATGCTAAACACTACGGAGTCTAATGGCTAACATAAACTTTTTGATGTTATCTTCAGCTATTTGATTGGAGTCTGGGTCAAATTTAGGGAGCCATTTCTCTGGGTGTTTGGGTAAAGGATGCTAAGGCCCAGGTATGGCCACTTCATCTTGGTCGAGCCACGGTCTGGTGGGATTGTTTAGGTTGGCCATAGGTGTCGAAGGCTGGGATGAGGAACTACCTTCGTCAGAGGATTCTTCTCTAGAAGAAGAAGGAGATGAAGGAGGTGGTGATGGTGGTATACCAGATCATCCTGTTGTAGGAGTGAGGATTGAATCGATAGGGTTTAAGGTAAGGTCAGTACCTCCAAGTTGTTCTCTGATATCAGAGAAGTCTAATGGTTGGTTCAAAGGTCGGTTTTTTTGTCTTATACGGGCCAAGGCACTGTGCATTCTTATGAGATATTACCGAATAATCTCTTGTATGTCACCACCCGTAGGATTTGAAGTTATTGGTTCAACTGTGATCCGTAGATCGTCGTTTGATGTGGTTGCTGTTTGAGGGACAATGTTGTTGTCTAAATGAATTCTAGTCACTATAGGTGAGAAGGTAGGTGGTGGAGGAGTCTTAAAACCTCCTCGTGCCATTAATAGTTTTTAGGCCCTCCTTCTAGCGCCATTTGTTGACAGGCAAAATTGATCGCTCTTCAACTGGAGGAGTGGATCCAGTTCGGGGTTGTCTAATTAATCCAATCTATTTGGATTAATCTACTCTGATGGGTTTAGCATCTCCGTTGGCTGATCTAAGTCCTAAATAAAGCGAAAAAAACAAAACTAAAGAAAATAAAATAACTTGTTGAATAACAATCGCTGAAAACTATATATAGATCTAATATGTATTTACAGTTTAACTAACTAATATTTATAAAATAAATCTACTTATTATATATATAATATATACAAATGATTCTATTTCTAATATATATATATATATATATATATATAATATGTACATAATACGAATTTTAATCTAAATCCGCGAAAATCGAATATCAATTGATATTTTAAACAATAGTAGCGCTATTTAATATTTTTGATTTATTTTCTTATAATGTTCATAACTGAGAAATGGAATATCAAAATGTCTAATTGAAAACTGAAATCACAGATAGTAGAAGATATTTTAGCTACAGGAAATTTCTGTATTCATTAAACTAATGAAATTAAACTAGCAAACTGACCTGTTATCGCATCCAATATTTATTCAGTGTGTAGCATCCAATCTCCCTGTCTGATGAGGTAAACCTGCAGCAGATCCTACAATTGCTTCTCATAAATGTGAAGTAGTAATGATGGAATTCGAATGATATAACATATAAGAGATACAATCACAACAATCTTATAATTTCACAAGTAGCCACATTAAGATAAATCATGCTATGAAAACTTGTGTATAAATGTTCAACAAATGACGAAGATAAATCCCTTAATCCCAAGTTTGAACAAAATGATTACTGTGTGTTAAATATGGAACATAAAACATGGATAACATACAAATTTTTATCATACCAACTTGTAGTAAACAATGATAGCGAAAGTAATCACAATCTAATTGCAAATTGAAACAATCATAACTTAAATAAAACCACAATATGGAAAAGCTAAGGCTTTGACCAGTATTATATTTCATTCAAGTCTGTAAATGAAAAATCGATAGTCTTGCCCCAGGCAGAGATGATTTCAAGTTTACAAAATAACATGCTTATATAGGTTCTAGGAACACAATGTTTCCTGTTGATAATATCAAATTTGTTCCAAAAATATGGGGGATGCAACCTCCCTGATTTTACTTCATATCAAAATACAAACAACCTAATCTATTTACTAAAAACACAAAGTTCATATGGTTGGAAGATCTCAACAGTACTTCATATCTCCTTGAAAATCATAGGTTCCTGTCAACAAATAAAAATGGGAAGATTTTAGATACGTTTTCAATTGTAAAATCAAGCAATTCAAATTTTTCTAACTGGCTACAGAATCTTACGATTCTGTAGCTAGTTATAATTATAACTACAATCATATTTTATTCAACAAATAAAACAAACTAATTTTATAAGAAAAGTAATCTATTCAAACAAATCGTATACCCTAAATTGAGAGTGACTGATTCATGCTAAAATTGAAAAAGATCATACCTCAAATCATGGGATTAAAACATATCAAGCAATCTTGGAGTTTACTATTGCTATCGCTGCCTCTACATTCTAAAAAATGACAGACCATGTAGTTTTTAGGCGTTTTTCCTTTGCTTTAGCTATGGATTGGACCCTACTATTCTCATTTGTCAACGAATCCACTTGGTCTTTCAAAGATCTAAGTCGAGACTATAGTAAAGGCATATCCGTATAATACCTGTCGATCCAGGATCGACATTCATTACACTGTGGCTGTAGAGACTGTACATTAGCACTGATAGCATTAACAGCTGGAGAATCGTCCACGCAACAGGTAGGTTTATCACAAAATCGAATGTCAGGAAAATCGGGATTATCCTTTAGACATGGAGGAAGGTTGCTAACATAATCGTAGGGTCTGTCAGGGCAAAGTCCATATGACAATGGATACTCTTCAGCCAAGAACCTTTCAATTTCTGAATCTGTGTGTTCACTTAGTTCAATCGTATTGTTTGTGTCATCACAGGGTTTGGATTTGTTTCGAGCACATCGTGAAATCAAACGGCCAGGCCTTTTATTCTTGTAATTAACATCGACGTTGCCCTTAAGCTTCTTCCCTGTGGGTTTTTTAGCAGTATTAGTGCAACTCTTAGGGTGCGAACCCAGTTGATTGTCTAGTTGAGTAACATCAAGGTAGTTTGAGGGTTCAATATTAGGGGCAGGATCACAGGGCAGGAGTGGTGGAGAAGAGGCTGTAGTGTTCACGAGGGTTTCTGTGATAACATGATTATCAACCTGTCCCAACTCACTATTGCCAAAACCATTTCGTAACACAAAAGCATCCCAACAATTGTTGTGCAATTGCAACTGATGTACAAGAATATTCTTAATTAAACCATGATGGAACAAACTAGAATCAGACTTCTGCCTCCTAAACCACATTCCCATCTTGTACAGACTTCTAAGGAGGAAGTAGGGCATGTTCAATGGGAAGTCAATGAAACTCATAAGCAATCGCAGGTGATACAGGAAAAATAACCCAAATCTTCCTTCACATGTAATAAGATATTTCACAATAGCAAGAAGATCATGCCACCTAGTTTTTAAAGCTTAGACAGGCATACCTCAGTCGCAACTAGTAATTTTTCATGAGGTGAACAACAAAGTCCAGGGAACCTCTTCGACTTTTGTTTTCTTGAACCACTTTTGGCCGACAGTTGGTAAACCTGTAGCTTGTCTTAAAAAATATTCATTTAACTCAAGCTACACATCACCTATCTTTGCTCTGCAACCATCGAAAGTCAATGCGAACTCTTGGGAAACTCTCAGATTGAAAACCTTAAATTTTTCAATGAATACATGCCAACCGTTCCTTTCTAAATCATCCCTAGCGTTATCATATGATAACAAGGTTTGGATGCCATTGGGATCAATCCTTACCACCGGAGCCATGGCGAACAGAAGGGAATCAACACAGAAATCAGAGGTAGGGTTTGATAAGAAAACATAGATCCATAGCCCCGAACAAAACAATGCTATGACAGTTCAAAATGGTAAGCAGAGGCATTAATCACCATGCGTGGGAATTAGAGTGTGAATCCCGAGGCCATACAGAGCATTAATATCACGCTGTACTTCACATGACACCTTGGCATATGAGTACGTATAAGGATGTAAGCACTTTGTTTGTACTCTTTTCGGCGTTTTATGAGCAAAATAAGATCACTTACATGCCTAGTTGGGCTCTGCTAGTCATGACAACTGTATGGTAAAAAGTTAGAAAGAAAACAACAAAGCTATTAACAAGAATTAAACAAAAACTAAATGAAACTATGAGCATAGGAACAAAAATAAAAACAAATTAAAATGGACCAATATCACCAATATATAAGCAGGTCTGATTGATGAAATCCAAAGATACACAATGGAGAAAGAGGACTTGGGTCCCTTCCCTCTCCAATGAAAGGCTCTTGAGGCCCTCAACGGATTGCTCTCCTTACAATGAAAGATGAAAGTGTGAGTGAAAGAACTCCAAGCTTATCCACTCTAGTGAGAGATGGAAAGCCTATGAAATGGTGTTGATTATGTTTATTGCCAAAGAATGAGTCTCTAGCAATCTCAACAGCATAACACTACAAAGAATTCCTTGAAGAAATGGTGGTCATTCATGGCTTTTTATATCCAAGCATTGATCTATTACGCAACCTCTTTTGAATGTGAAGAGGGGCTCTTTAGGGCACAATTAGGTCTTTGACCAGCCCCCCCACGCGGATTGAGCTCTAATTTGGTGTCAAATCGACTTGGGAGTCGATCCATTAGTGGTTGGGAGGCCGACCAGTTCCATAAATGCGTCGTTTGGCAGGCGCGCGGGTTTTGCACCCCACAACCGCGCATATGCGCTCCAGATACGAAGATGTTGCGTGCGCGCGCGCGCGCCCAGTGGGTGCAACACGCCTTGTAATTTTTTGGCCATTTTGTATAGTTTTGGCCCTTTTGTTGTGCTGTGGAATTAATCCTTGTGCCATGAATGACTTTTTTTTGTGCTGACGATGCGGAGTTCTTGTCGCCCTGTGCAGACGAAATTTCAGTGATAACAGATGCCCCCTGATGGTTGAGGTTAGGAGCAAAACGTATAGCTGAAATTCATCAATGTTTCTTTTACTGAGAATGGTGTTGTAAGGGAGAGCAAGAGTGAGACCGTATAGAGCAATCCATTGGAGAAGAAAGGAACCTGTAGATCCGACCTTCCAC
>JASDQU010881949.1:0-10964 GCA_032191745.1 Picea mariana
AGATAGAACACATATGTTTATTCCACAATGTATATATTAATATATATGCATATCTTGTAAATTTCTTGCACTTCGCTTATAAAAAAATGGAATCTTTTGTGCAATGCTGCCTTTGGATATTTTCCATGGAAAAAAATTCTCGCTTCTGGGCAACCATGCATTGAATCGCATTTCGCTTCCTTCTCTTTTGTTATGTACAATATCATTGATCCAATAAAATCAATCACAAAATAGATTAGCCTTCATTAGAATATTTACCATTCAATTGCATCACACCATCTGCTCTAGTTTGCAACTATGCTTCTTTATACCATTCACAAAGCTGCATTTTCTCATACTGCAACATTAGAATGCTGTTCTAATCGTACTTCAACATTCGAATACTTTTGCCTTTTGAACATGCTTCCATTTTCTTGCATTAAATTTGGCAGGGACTACGCTGCTTCGCTGCCCTTGTCTTTAATTTCAATATTTCAGTAGAATCCTCTTTTCCATTTTTTTTTTATGCTGTGAAGAGTGTAATTTTTTGTAATTTGCACATTGCATTATTTCTTAATTATAAAATTTAACCAATTTCTACTCATGCAAATCTTGTATTTTTTATTCATTAATGATTCTACAAGTGGAAAACCTTATTACACCTCTTTGAAGGTACTTGGATCTATCTAGAGCATCAATCATCATTATAAAATAAGTTTAGAATCATGATTTGAGAAACACACATTGCATTATTCCTTAATTTTGCATTAATTATTAATTATAAAATTTACCCAATTACATCTTGGAAAATAAACACAATTTCAATTTAATTATTCTTTATATAAGATTTTATTCCATCAAATCCCACTAGTGCGACTAGATTTTGAGAGTTTCATTATGTAAGGCGATCAAGGTTTGAAACTTGTGGTAGTCAGGAGGAGACACCCAAAAAAATCCATCAATGTTAAGGGTTGGTGTGGCTTGGGTCAGGTGTAATCCCTAGGTGATTTTGATGACTTAGATGCCCCTGGGTTGTGGTTTGTTAGACCACAAGATAGTCTCGCAGGAAACAAACATGCTAGCAAACAAAAAAATAAGAGTTTATTCTGGATAATAATATATAATCTGTTTTTGAATTTGGTTACACCCCAAACTACTCACATCTAGAGAAGTCTACAATCATAAGCTAGTGGCTTAGTCCAAAATCATATTAAAGAAAACCTATGTCTATGTTACTGTAAATTCAAAGGGGCGGTGTGCAGAAAGTGGTACATTATTCATAATGGCCACTGGGTTGTTCTTTCCAGTCCCATCCACGTAGTGTAACAAAAAACAATCGAAGGAACGAGGCCCTCGCCTCATCCACGACATGCCTTGATTTATCTCCTCGCCTCTATCCACTACACCCATGATTTCATGTTTCTTTTATGTCCATATGAACCGTTCTAACGGAAAACTACTCCCAACCATGTAGTACAACAGAAAATGGCCAAAGACACACATATTTATTAAACCTGATTTTGTTCCTCACCTCTATCCACCACAGACCCCCATTTTGTCGCTCACCTCCATCCACTGCACCCCCAATTTCACCCCTCAAATATCACTACTCTATTCATCTCTAACATTACATATTTCTTAACTTTTATTACCTATTTAAGGATCACGACCATAGAATCAATCTCAATGATCCACTTGGAAATTCAAGAGTGAATGTTGTAAATCCTTGGAAATTCAAGAGTGAATGTTGTAAATCTATAGTTCATCCTCCACCCCAATTATAATCTAATTATTTACACCTATTGGTGTAATCAACGACATGATGGTGATTGAAAAGGAAAAAGTTTTAGTTGCTCAAGTATTCAACTTATTCACCCTCTCCAAGACTAACTGAAATCAATTATGGAAGGTGCGCCTAACAAACATCTCTCCCATATATTTTGACATAGATGTTCATTTTATTGATGTTGTTACTCTTTATGAATTTTCCAATGAACAATGAATGAGTTGGGGAAGATGTTGACAACTTAGTTAAATATTTTATGTCTAAAGTTAACGTTTGATCTAATTTTAAAAAAAATACTACTATTACCAAATTTACTTTTGTGAGTATTTTTCGAGTTTCGTTCTAGGTTGAGATTAACTAAGATTTCCTTAAATGAAAATATCAAGCACTCTGGATAGACCACATTGGAACTCAATGGATCGTCGAGACCAACACGTCCCAAAGGCAACCTATTGTAATAATGAAACGTTTTAATTTATAGGTTTCTTTAATGCCATTTATATCATTATGACTATTTCGTGCATTTTCCCCTTTCCCTTTTTATTTTTTAAAACATTTTACATACTTTAGTTATACTCTTTAAATAGAATAATTTTGTTAATCCTTTTGGTGGATGAAAAACGTGTTAATTTATGTTTAATAATGTTGAACAAAAATATTATGATATTGCAATTTATGTTCAATTATGCTGAAAAAAGATCATGATATTTTTTTTCACAAGGATTGGATAATTTTATTCATTAAAAAGAGTGTGATTAGGGTTATTGAGTACAAAATAAGAGAGTTGGTATACATAGCAAAAATCCATCTCCAATAATCCAACTACTATCGAAGATTCTATTCTATCCCCATAATACTATAATTGTCTTATATTATTTCTATATTGTACTAAATATATGCAGAAGAAAACACCCATAATACATATAAAAATACAATACATATCTATACTAGAGGTTGAACATTATTGACCTCTTCTTTTTTCATTCCTTCTTCAGCTGGAGGTTCCACTGATGTGTTTAGATCTGGTAACATCCTCAGTCTCTTTGTCTCCCGCTTGCAAGAACATCATGAATCCCTATCCCGAGCAATAGTCTCAGGCATTATCTCCTGTTGGTCCAATTGCCTCCGCAGAGATTCCCCATGCCTTCGCAAATAATCGACCTCATCCTATAGTTTCCCAACTAGTACTTGATGCTGAACCAACGCTTCTAAGGAAAACATGACTATTGAAATGAGTGCATTTACCTTAAGTGACAATTTTTGTGTTGTTGTGAAATTATCATCTACATCTTCTTCTGCCTATGTTGAAATTCCTTGATTAACTTCCATTGTGTTCATTGTATCCAAGAACACCAATCCATAACCACTTTGAGGGATTATCTCCACGTCGCTTGACATAGCACCTTCAGACGCGTCGAGCACCAAATGGATACCTAGATAGTGTTGGATTACTAAGAAGGGTGGGGGGGGGCTGAATCAGTAATGAACAATTTATACCACTTATTAATCCTTTTAACCACAATGTATATTCTTTTAACTTATTCAAGAGTGTTCATCAGTTCATCATCAATACATTATTGCATCATAAACATTAACATCCATTAGTGCATAATGAACAATAATAGACACATCCACACAATACACAGTATGCCATTTTTTTACGTGGAAACCCAATGCAGGAGAAAACCACATAATGATTTTCTTATATACCAAAGAATTACATTCAAGGAAGCACCAACTTCCAATTCTCTGGATCCAACCAGAAGGAGGCTCCAACCCCTTATGTTTTCTGGCTTCAACCAAAAGGTGGCTACAACCACCCAATTATTTGGCTCCAACCTGAAGGAAGCTCCAACCCCCTTGTTCTCCGGCTCCAACTGGAAGGTGGCTCCAACCACCTATCCTTCCCCCATCCAACCACCCTGAAATATAACTGTCAAATAACAGATGAAACCACTATCAGACATTCACTTTGAAATATACCATTGTAAACCTGTACCAATATGTGCCAACAACCTGTAACCAACCTGTACCAACAACCTATACAACCAACATGTCACAACCTGTATCAATCAATCTGTACAACCAACCTGTCACAACATTTATCAATCAACCTGTACCAATCAACATGTATTATCAACCATGTACATCAATCACTCACACAACCTGTACCATCACAAGTGCATCAGCTATGCACAGCACATCCTATGACAACAACCTGTCACATCAACCTCATTAACCAAATCAGATCTACTCACCAAGATCAATCACCAGGACAACTCTCAACCATATGCACACTGTCACCAAGATGTGCATCACCCAATACTACTCAAAAACATCAACAAAATGTACCAATATCAAAATGTGCTTCTAAAAGTATACCAAGTCATATATGCCACATCATCCATAAACTATGTGCCAACAATACTATTACTAAGTGCCTCTAGCAATGTACCAAACATGTACCAATCATGTGTCACCAACACTAATATCAAGTGCCTCTAAAAATGCACCAAACATGTTTTAATCATGTGTTACCAACACTACTAACAAGTGCCTCTAACAATACATCACACTACCATAAGCCAAATACCATAAACCCTTACACAAGACCATATGACAAACCTCACCAACAATTTGTCCCAATATGTATCTTCAAACATGAACTAACCATATACCAAGATCACCAACAAATTCTTCTCACAATACACCTCAAGATATATCAATAGAGCTCACGCATGTACCAACCGTGTACTACAACAGATCTTCCTCAAAACCATTCACTACAACAAGTATAATGCATCAATAATACCTCTTTTTGAACCTATAGATAGATTTGTTGTACCTTATCACTGTTGAATGTTGACTTGGGAACTTGCTTTCAGACTCTAGGGACCTAGGACCAACATCAACTCAAGTTTTCTCACATGTACGCGACTTCCTCTTCTATAACCCATGTATGTACGTGTTCCTCCACTGCAGCCCGCGTATGTACGCGACTTCCTCCACTGCAGCCCGCATACACCTCAAAAACTAGGGGTTTTCTCAATTCTACAGCTCCAATTTTTTTTTCGTCAACCCTCCTTTTCTACCTCATACTTGCGTAACTTCAGATGTATCAATGAGTACCTACAATAAATATTTCACAAAATAATAGATATTCAATGTGCTCAATAGGTGCTAATAGGAGACCCTTGCTCTCTTATTTATACTTTCCAAGTAGCTTCCTCTAGGGGTTATCTTCTAACTACTTTACCCAACTTCCTTCTTTTAAGGCTAACCCACTTCTAACCACTTTGTCCACTTACAACCACTTTATCCACAAATAGTAAACTCACCACTTCTAGTTGCAACTAATCTGTTTTTAATTATTTTCTTTTTTTGCAACAACTTAACTCATGATTAACTCCTAGTTACAACCACTTTGACTAGTAAACTTCTTCTAGGATCTTCTAGAATAAATTGACTTATTTGACCTTCTAGGGGCTTCGAGATAACTCACAAGGGTTCTCCAACTTCACAAAACCATAACTCCCTGATCATGAGGAGTTATGTGACATACCACATATCACCAAAAATGACACGACATGTACTGCCCATCTAGAATAGTTTCACCTGCATATTCATTGATATTCATTCCTTTATAATTCAAAAAAACTTGGGTCCCTTAACCATACTGTTAGGGATACCATAATTTTCTATCAGACTTGCTTCAAGGGTTGACATCAATGAAAACCAACCCAATTAATCAACAGATAGACCACAATTGGCCAAAGAGAATAAATACAAATGCACTCCCAGTTACCTTCTCTACAGATTACATGAATATCTCTATCCCAAATACAAATAAAATTTGCTAACCCAATTGAGAAATACTTATTTTCTGATCAATGCAGATGAAAACATGCTTTACTTACCAGAATTTGGTCGTGTTGGCCCCTCCCCAGAACATCACCTAGGGACAAATTAACTTGCTTGAGAAAAGGGATGAGAAAGTTCTCCCATAAGCCACCATGTCTAAGAACCAGGGTTCCTGACCAATTCAAATGAAAGCACTCAAGAAAACCCTAAGGTTGGCCACACACCAGAACACCACTCCTAAGGACCATAAATCTCTCCACCCAAATGAAAAATGAAATTGCACACCTAACTTGTATAACCATAATTCCATTCCTAAAGAAATGAATGCATGCATCCCTTTCCTTATCATCATAACCAAGACAATTGCCAATTAATTCCTCATGAAAATATACCATCCAACTCACCTAAGAAACAAAATTTACCATCGTGGCTTGTACTTCCAACTCTTGAGCATATTGTTTCATCATTTCTTCCCTCCCATTCGTCATCAAATCCATCAAACAAGAAACGAAAGAAGGCTCCAAGTGTATCGTATCTCTTAATTTCCCAAGAAGCCTAGTACATCTTCCACATACAAAATTCCTTGTCTGCACTAGCTTTATAGTCAATGATGAAGACTATCGGACAATCTCCATGAGCCAGGGATTTGTGATGTGATCCATTCAAGATTGAAATATAATGCAATGTTGAGACACCTTATTCATGAGATTTCTTTGTGTAACCTTCTTATTAGCCTTTACGTGGACCCCAAGGGACCCATCCCTTATCCTAGCCCATTTCATTAGGGAGGGGTTACATTTCTCACTTGCCCACATATTCCTAAAGAGCCTAGGGTTGAGACAATAAATCTATTATCCTTTTCATCTGCCTCTTTATTATTTTATCTAAGGATGTGGAAAAAAATTAGAGATACATTGGATAGAGACAACTGTATCCTTTCAATTAAACGTTTTAGCTTGAGATCCTTTGGAACAGATCCAGTGGAAAGATAAAAAATGGTATTTTTAAAGTCCCCCACTGTATTAAGCTGTGTAATATGCTTTTGCTGAATTAAGTAATTGCACCCCCTGATAAACCGTGTAGTCTTCTGCATTATTATTTGTGGTGATACTTAGGTTCCAAGAGAAATCCAATTCTCTTTTTCCTCTAGGGCCATACAACACCCACCCGCACTTGCCTCCCTAGTAAAAAATGTGGAGGACATGGAGTTGGTATTTGATCCACTTATGTGTACATGGGTCACAATATTATTTAATATAATATCTCTGGGTGCAACCACACATTTGAATACTACCTCAAGGTTCCCCCATGGCTCCATGTTAGACCCTTACAGGAATTGAACCTTACCCAACGGTGAAAAAATCCTCATTTTTCACCATTGAATCTGAAAAAAATTATGATATTATTAATACAATTGCATTGACATTATTTTATACAACTATAAATTAAATTAATATGATTTTTTTATTAAATAGAAAAACTTATAAAAAAATAATTATTAAAAAACCATTATAAAAATAATATGATGATTCCAAATAAAATACTTATTATTTAGTACAGAACAATTTAGAATTTGATAGTATAAAAAAAAAGTTTAATAAATTTAAGTGTTACAAAAGTGATATGAATCATGTTGACTTTCCTTTCCCATCGAACTTTGTTGGTTTACATAAAATTCTACATTCATCCCATTGTTTTATAAATGATTGCCAATGATAACTCTAGCTTATAAAATATCAAGTTTAAGCAATTCTACCATTGGGCTAGACTCTTAACCTATGATTTATTTTCAAATGAACAAGAAGGCTATGTTACTATGAGATTCTTATTATCTTTAATTTCAATATTTCATGATTTCCAATGATAGTTCTAGCTTATAAAATATCAAGTTTAATCAATTCTACCATTGGGCGAGACTCTTAACATGTGATTTAATTTCAAATGAACAAGAAGGCTATGTTACTATGAGATTATTATTAGTCCCTGCCCTTGAGGCAAGAGGACTATAGTAATCGATTCACAACATTTTGTATTAAATTTGCACGCAAATCAAAGAGTTTATGTTCTTTTAATCAAAGGTTTTTAAACTTATACACATTTCATGTTCATATTTGATTTTTTTAGCCAATGTTTGAAGTTGGAGGTCTTATTTGGCCTCAGATCAAGGCAAACTACAATTTTTACGAAACAAAATTTGGCAAACTGATGATATATTTACCGTGTTTACACTGAATAACGTTGAGGTTCATTAATGCTAGACTTGACGTTAGCATTAATTCAACTAACATTTAATGTTTGGGGTTACCATATGATTATTACATATAATAGCATCGTATTTTCTTGCATAGCCATTTGTTGCATGTCAACAATGACATTGTTGTGTTTCAAAAATGACAGATGGAGTCCATGCAAAATTTGTGTCCATCAATATGGAGGACGCCAAGTGAATAAGCATAGAGATTTTTAAGCACTTGAAGGAGAGTTGGAAGTGTGTCTGAACCCTGGCGAAGAAGGAGAGATGGAAGTGTGTTTGGACCTTGGCGAAGAGAGGTTGGACCCTGGTTCTCCATTTGGTTTAGACTTTTCTTTGATGCACCTCTTCAGGATCTTTTTAGTGCATGTTGCAACATTTTTCGCTACATAGCTACATGCAAAGAAGCGGCGTACGAAACCAGTACAGATAGAGGAATCAACAGGCGAATAACTAGGCAAGAAGACCTATATATTTAGAGTAAGACCAATTCATCTTCGTCCGAAGTTTTGACAAGCACATACAACAACGACACCAACCAAAAAAAGCACAATTAGTGCATAGGGCAGCAAAACAAACAACATAAAGCAGTGATAGCACGCTGGAAATGGCTCCTACGCATTTCTCTCCATATCTTGGGACCCTTTCTTCTGCCTCAAGAATTCTCGACAAAGTTTGATTTCTTCTTAAAACTTGGATTTCTTCTTAGACTTGATAGAACGCTCCTTGTACACACGCGGGCTCTATATTTACACACCATATCCCTTACACCTTCATTACGTCGTACTTATATATTCTCCCTTTTTTGCCTCAGTTACAAATGGAAATACAGAAGGCAGAGAAGGGTTGTGGATTCCTCCCTTAGTGGATAAAGGTGCATATGCAGCCACCAGGAGAGCCTTGTTCGCCCGTATTCACCTTGTTGATGCAGACACACCTACGCCTAACCCTTCTGAGTTGAGCTCGAACCTTTAGAGGGTGGTCTGATGGGAGTGATATCTTTGTCAGAAGATATCCCTATTAATTGTATTTTATTTAAACTTTTGACGACTGGTAATCAAATGAAATAAGTGGAGAAAAATCTGGGTGCGAGGGAATTCGTCCTTGTGGATTCTCCCTCGCTGCCTTACGTTTAGGAGCGATTGTGACTTTCTCTCCTTAATGCCTAGCGACCTTTGAATTGTCATTTTGTCGTTCATTGAATTTAAGCCCTTGTACACTGCTTTCTTATGACCTTACTAATTTCGTTTATGGTTATAGAAGGTTGCCTAGAATTTCCCATAATATTGATATGATTGTACTCCTTATAGTTTCATGTATGGATGGATGGATGTCACAAGTGGTTATGTTGTTGTGAACTATGCTTGACCTTCTTGGAGCCCTTAAATGGGTATGCAAATATGAGACCACCTCTAGTCAATATATAAAGCACCTAGGCACTTTGTAATATGGAATAGTTTATTACTTGAGAGAACTGCTTCTAGAACTACCTCTATCATTGGTGGTTATGGGTCATCTCCTATAACTGGATTTGTATCAACATCTCGATATCAAACTATATGATCTTAACCTGCCCCTTGGAATATAATGTTTATACCTATAGAGAGACTCTTTTTGGCTCGTTCTGACCACTTCAACATTTCTTCTACGGTGGGTGTGCGGTGCCTAGAGGAGAGTTGTAATTTCACAGTCAGTTTCTTGTTTCCCCCTTCAGAAACTCCTTCTACCTTTTCCTTGCTTCTACATCAATTGCATTTTGGGGAAGAGGTAGTAGCTATCGAAATATCAAACCTAGATGAGTGATGTATGGAGACCATCTAGAGAAGCCACACATGCATGTAAACCAAGTGGAATCACTACTGCTACTTTCTCGAAAACCTAAAGAAATATTAATAAAACAAATATAAGTTTTAGTTGTGCATTTATTGTTATGTCAGAACTTTTTCAATCTCAATAAGGCTACTAGTGACTTGGGATAAGAGTTGAAGTTGATTAATCCAATTAGCTAATTTTGGTTTTTGACATCTCCTCCAAGCTTTATCTGATCAGATCTCACCTGCTGAAGAAGGAACACAAACTAGTTTTTACCAATAATGAATGAAAGTGGGTTAATTATCATGGTCTGGTTCATTGCATGGTCAGAAGTCTGGATATACAAGACATGGGAGCATGAATTAAGGTGAAACAAACCTCTACAACGATATTGTCAGAGCTGTTGAGAAAGGTGAAGGAGCACTTGGCACAACATCCTTCGATACGGTAGTCAGAGTGTTTCTTCTGCTTTCTTTGAGCGAAAGCACCCACGTGCACCTCTCCTAAATTATTTTTTGGAATCAGTAGAGAAGGAGCCCTTCTCACCACAAACAATGGTTTTTGTGAGTCCCAGAATTCTCCCAAGAAACCTTTCCATTCATTATGCAGACTCAGCCTCTGTTTCACATACAATTCTACAATTCATTGACCTTTCGATTTAACTATTCTTTGTTAGAGGAAGGGAAAAGAATGGAAAATCATTGTGAGGCATTGTGAGGAGAGCCATTCATGTATCGTCCATGAGGACGACTTCGTTCTTCGGATGAAAACGATAGTTGTCCACTCTGAAGATGAGATTCCCGCTCGTATCGTACACAATGAAGCCACTGTAGCTGAAGAGGAGAGATTTCCTCCAAACCGTTAACGCCTATCGTCGATTACAACACACCCTCCAAGGTCTGGGTCGTCTAGGTGAACCTTGGTTATCATTGTTGCTGAGAATATGAACAAGAAGACGCTGAGGTCCAGGATCCATGGACTAATAAAAGCATAGAGATGACACTAAGGGCTTATGGCTTTGCGTTAGGTTGATAAACTTTTAATCTAGTATTGCTTCTTTTAATAATTTTTTAGGACTTATAATGACACTATTGTTCTTCTCAACATACATACTCCATTATTTATCCACTAGATGGATTAATGGCGAGCCAGCTGGAAAGGCATGCATGCACAATATTTGAGCACTATGTTTACAGGGATTTATACCATAAGAATATGATCAAACACCTCCTGGACAGGGAGATCAAACGCAACAGTGTGGCTCGACTATCTCTA
>JASDQU010881949.1:39281-61284 GCA_032191745.1 Picea mariana
GATACAACCACTCTCAATCTCTAGATTCTTAATAGTTTATCTTTAGAAAAAATCAAATGTATTTAAGGCCATTATGGAAATCAATAGAATCTCCCTAATAATCTCCCTTTGTTTACCCTTTGAAAGGCCATTGAAAGAGATGAAAGATTTTTCTAAACATACTTCCATACCTATTTCTTTGCAATATAAATATAACAACTCCTTGAACTTCACAACTTCTTAAAGAGACCCATTCCCAACCAACCACACATCATTCACAAATAACAGAGTTAGAAATAAGGCTCTTCCCATTTTTATACCTTTGATGTTACCCATTACTCTAATAGGTATCCATTGATTTTCTAGAAATTTTTACTACAAGTTAAAAAAAAGGGGAACAAGGGACACCCTTGCATAAATCACCTTGTTGGCTTAAAGAAACTGGAAGAAAGACCATTTATAAGAAAATCCAAAAAAATCAAAGATAGGCACCCAACTATACAATTTATTGTTGGATTTTGGTAGCTCGGAGGTACTTATGCATTGGCGGCACTCAACATGCGGAAGTGACCGAGCACACTTTTTCCCGAGTGACTTTATAATGAGTTTTTATAAAGTTGGGTATTTTTATTTTTTTAATGTAAAAGTGACTTTATGATGTTATGGGTCACTTTAGTGACTTAAGTGACCTCAACAGATTATTAAGTCGTGATTGTTGATATCACAAGGGAAAGATATAATCTTGACCGTCAATCTCATTGGAAGACCAAGGGTTAGGGAAGTTACATTTCAAAATTGATTAAAGGAATCTCATGAGGGAGAGGGAGGGTGCACTTTTGAGGAGAGTGAGAGGAAGTTGAAGAGTCATGACTTTCTACAAGAGTTATTTGCTTGGAGGAAAGAGCTACAACAAAAGGGACTTGGCACGCATCCCTAGGAGAGGGGTTGACATGAAGTCCAAGGATCATTTACAACATTCAAGCAATCCATACAACAACTATAGTAGAGGTCGTACAATAGTGTTTGTTGGTCGTACAACAAGAGGAGGCACAGAAATCGAGGTTGTGAGTATACAAAAAGATTGGCATGATTTTCTACGCTAGTTTGTTGAAGTTTTTGTTCTGTTCCATATTGATTCTCTTGGCACAAGTTTTCATACATTTATATGATTGTTTGTGGAGGTTTGTTGGTTGTTCTAGGCTCTACTAGACGTACATTCAAGGAAGTATTCCCTAGTTACACTCTGGCACAATTTGTATTGAGGGATGACTTGCTAAAGTGAGAGATTTTATGTGTTGTAATGTTGATGTTATTTGTTATTACATAAACTATGATTTTCCTTGAGAAAAATAAAGATATTTTTATCCTCAAATCTGTCCTTAAATTCCTGTGTATTTATCAAGTGGTAATTTTCATATTTTTGTGCCAATTGAGAATTATTGTCTATTGTTAAAAAGTTATTTCCGTTGCGATTTTATTTCAGAACTTGTCTAGTAGTGATTCTACTCATAAAGAACAATTGTGTGGATTTTAGTGCTTTATAGGAGTCTTAAATCTATTTTAGACTAAGTGTTTATTTTGAGATAAATACATTTTTTCAACATGGTATCAGATCAAGTGATCTGAAGTTCAGTGGGCATATTTGGCACTTGGGACAGCAAGTGATTTGTTGGAGCATTGGCTTGAAGAAGGGAGAAGAGGTTCTTTGTCAGGTGGAAAAAGATGGCTTCCAACATAAGGTTTGAAGATAGGTTGGAGGGGATCTCCAACTACCTGCAGTGGAAAGTTAGAATCAATAGTGTTCTCAAGGAGAACAAATTGTGGTCGTTTGCGAACACCATCGTTCTTGTACCTACTTCAGATCACATAGCTCTCGATGTTCATGAGGTGAAGGAAGCAAAGAATCATATAATCATATTGGATGGGGTCAAATACCACCTAATTCCACACTTGGATGAGAAGAATACAACCAAAGAAATGTGGGATGCATTGAAAAGTTTGTATGAGGAAAATAATGAGAACCAGAAAATGGATCTCTAGGACAAGATAGATAGTGCTAGGATGGCCAAAGGAGAGAGTGTGGCCACCTACCTCACCCAAGTTGCACATGTGAAGAATGAGTTGGCAGTTGTTGGAGAATTTATTCCTTAATCAGAGTTGGTGTAGATAGCCCTCAAAGGCTTCACCAAGGAGTGGGAGGGTTTCATGAGGTGTGTGGTGGTGAGAGAGAAGCTTCTTGACTAGAACCAATCGTGGGATGACTTTACGTAGGAGGAGATCTGAGAGGGGTCTTAGGAAAAGGTAGTGGATGGTGCAAATGACAAGAAAATTGCTCTTGTGGAAAGGAGCAATGAGAAGAAGAAGGACATGAGAAAGATGAGATGATTTGCATGTCACAAGACTAGCCACTACGATAGTCAGTGCCCGAACAAGAAAAAGAAGAAGTCAGAACCAAAGGTGTCAGCATCAACAAAGATTGCAGCGTTTTTTGAGAGATATGAGAGGGAATTATCTCTCATGACTGGTCTCGTGGGCAGTGATGCCTAGCGTTCGAGGACATTGAGTCGTGGTTTGTGGAAAGTGGAGCTTCTCGACACATGATAGGGTTGAGGTCATTTTTCATCACTCTTACAGAGATAAACTCAGACTGTAAAGTGAATTGTGGAGTCGACCCACGACTTGCAGTAAAGGGGGTTGGAAGGGTTATATTCCAACTAAATTCAGAAGGTTTCTGAGGTATTGTGTATTCCAGAGTTGACTGTTAACTTTCTCTCAATGTCAGCTTTGGATGAGAGTGGATTTTGAGTTATCTTCTATGATGGACATGTGTTTTAATATCATGTGGGAGAAATTGTTGACACAACAGTGATGCTTGGTGTCAGGTATGAGGGCATGTATAGATTGTTGGGATGACCTGTGTTGGGATCTAATGGATTTATGGACTCAGATTCTATGTTGGAGAGTGGGAAGGTTACACGGGAGAGAGAGTTGATATCGGGGACTCAGTCCTCTTCCCGGACTCTCATTGGACTCAGCAGGCATGAGTGGACACAGATGGATGCTCAGGAGAGTGTGCAGTCTCATAGGAGCATGTCTTCAATTCGTGGAACAAAAGAGGTAGCAGCAGAGGCTTCCAGTGCAGTGGGAGTAGTGACTTCCTGTTCTGAGGGAGTAGACACTTCTAGTACAGTGGGAGCAGTGATTGCAGTTGTAGAGTTGGAGACGGATTCTAGTTGTGATACCAAAAGTACTTCTCTCACTAAGAGGGAGTGTTAGAATTTGGTATCTCGGAGATACTTTTGCATTGGCAGTGCTCAACATGTGGAAGTGATTGAGCACACTTTTTCCCTAGTGACTTTATAATGAGTTTTTATAAAGTAACTTTATAAAGTGATTTTATAAAGTTAGGTATTTAAATTTTTTTAATGTAAAAGTGACTTAATGATGTTATGGGTCACTTTAGTGATTTAAGTGACCTCAAAGGATGATTAAGTCATGATCATTGATCTCATGAGGGAAAGATCTAATCTTGGCCGCCAATCTCATTGGAAGACCAAGGGTTAGGGCAGTTACATTTCAAAATTGATTAAAGGAAACTCATGAGGGAGAGGGAGGGCACACTTTTGAGGAGAGTGAGAGGAAGTTGTAGAGGCACGAATTTCTATATGAGTTCTTTTCTTGGAGGAAAGAGCTACATCAAAAGGGACTTGGCACACATCCCTAGGAGAGGGATTGGCACGCAGTCCAAGGAGCATTTGCAACATTCAAGTAGTTCATACAACAACTACAATAGAGGTCATACAACAATGTTTGATGGTCGTACAACAAGAGGAGGCACACAATTCAAGGCTGTGAGTATACATAAAGATTGGCACGATTTTCTATGCTAGTTTGCTGAAGTTTTTTGTTTTGTTCTGTATTGATTCTATTGGCACAAGTTTTCATACATTTATGTGATTGTTTGTGGAGTTTTACTGGATGTTCTAGGTCATATTGTCCATACAGTCAAGGCAATCTTCCCTAGTTACAGTCTAGCACGGTTTGTATTGAGGGATGACTTGTTGAAGTGAGATATTTTATGTGTTGTAATGTTGATGTTATTTGTTTTATGTATAAACTCTGATTTTCCTTGAGCAAAATAAAGAGATTTTTATCCTCAAATTTTTCCTTAAGTCCTGTGTATTTTTCAAGTGGTAATGTTCAGATTTTTGTGCCAAATGAGAATTACAGTATGTTGTTAAAGAGTTATTACTGCTGCCATTTTATTTCAGAACTTGTCTAGTAGTGTTTCTACTCATAAAGAACAATTGTGTGGTTGTTAGTGCTTTATAGGAGTTTGAAATCTATTTTAGACTAAATGTTTATTATGAGATAAATAAATTTTTCAACGGTTATCATTGAGGGACACATACCAATATGAATAAGAATCAAATCCATAAATAGCAAAGGCTAACATGATCATAATCTTTGGATAGACTAGTTTCACCGCCATTGCATTTAACTTATTAACTTTAATAGAATGGAGGCCTTCAACACATATTGCATAATCAATTTACTTATTGTTGAGGAAACTAAATTGTTAATGAGAAATTGACTAAAAAAAAAACCTTCTTCAACTTGGCGATAATTTTTTTCTATAATTTTGTAGATTTATTTGCACAATGTGTTGGATATGGTGTTGTCATTGATGTCAAAAAAGGGTCAATATGGTCATCATTATCAATGGATATATGGTCTTGTCATTGAGATAAGCCCATGCATTATCAAAATCCTATTGTGCAGTCGTTTTCTTCTCCCCAGGACTATAACTCCATTAATTTCATGTATGAGCTTGATTACATGCATTCATATTAATGTATGTATATTCAAAACAAAGAGTGAAAGCCCTAATTTATTCCAAGAATATTATTGGTTATTCACGAGTTCACTGCACAGATTACCAAGTTTTATGACTAGCTCATGAAGAAAGGAGAGGCCTTCGAGATTTTGTTAGTCTACAGTGATGACAAGGAAGAATACTTTAAAATAAATAGCATGCAATCATGCCATGGTTTTCTCTTCCATTTGGAGATAGGATTCATTCTAAACTGCATCGACACTTTCAAATTAAGTGTGTCCTAACCTTGATTGTTATAGGTCCATATGAAAAGTTTATTATAGGTGATGGTAGTTGTGCGGTGTCTATCCATGGAGCCAACACTTATCCCTTCATTGATAGTCACCTTGCAAGCCTACAAAGGGATATCGACGAGGTAGCCAGGAAATATAGTGGTGGTCGTATTGGACGATGAGGATTGATTGAGAGCATATTGGACAACCCATAATCATTTCAGGTTAGGTTGGAAATTGACCAGAGTCAACACAAACACAGACCCGAAGAATTAATTCAAATCTACCCTTATATTTTTTGTGTCAACCATCGATTGGATCAAACGGCCCACAATCATTTCGGGTTAGGTTGGCAGTTGACCAAAGTCAACACAAAATCAGACCTGAAGATTTTATCAAAACTATTTTATATTATTTTGAGTCCACCATTGATCAAGATCGGACGACCCTCGTTATTTCACATTATGTTGAGTATTGACCAAAGTCAAAATAGACTCAAACGCAGAAATATAATTAAAATAAACATGTATATTATTCGTCCACCATCGACCAGAGAGACTATAATCAACAGTGATATGGGCATGACCAATTTTTTACCTCCTGAAAAACCGGGACCATTGCTAGATCTAGCAGCAAAAGAATGTTTGATGTTCTTGCAACTGGTGTAATTGTTAGCATGATAGAACTATTCACAATGGGTACTACTCTACATATTTGATTAAACAAATTGTGACGACCAAACATAATGTTGATGAACAATGTATATGGTAAATCACAGGCCAATGGAAGATAAGGAAGTTTTAGATGATAACAGAGGAGCTTAGATCAGTTAGAAGTTCTATCTAAAAGTTTTAAATATAGAACCTCTCCGATCGAAGCACCCGGACATTCCATTACAGCTACAAGGTTTTTTGAAGGGATAAATATTGAAAAACTTACAAGGGTTTTGAAGATTTTTTAATTAAAGATCAACTATTAATGACAAAAATATTGTTATGATTAAATGAAGAGGTGCAATGGTTCTGTTAAAAAGACACATTGGTACAATGACATACCTATTGAAAGATTATATAAACAAAAAAACATGGTAAAAGAAAAGTGTCTCTGTGAGCTCATTTAGAAGATAAAAAGTAGAAGCAGAGTCCAAGAAAGTATATGAAACCTAAAACATACACATGAAGTGAGGGTGGAAGGGAGGAGCAAGGGAGGATTGGAGTCCTCTATAGGTTGAATATTGAAACAAGGATTTGCAACTTCCTCAAGTTGGTGCTTGAAAACAAGAGGATTGGAGTCCTCTACAGGTTGGAGCCTGATCTACAGGGAGTTGGTGCTTCCTCAAGTTGGTTCTTGGAAAACAGGGGATAGGTGTCTCCTTGAGTTGATTCTCAAAATAAGAGATATTGGTGTCTCTTAAAAACTATAACTTGTTAATGAAATATAATTTTTATAAATATTATATTTAAAATTCAGAGTTTTGTACATTATTGTTGATAAATTGTTATAAATTAATAAAATAATTAATTTAATTTGAGAAAAAGAAGCAATAATTATTCACACCCCCCCCCCCTCTCATTATTGAACAACATTCAAACAATTGGTATCGGAGTGGGTTCCTTCACCATAGTCTAACCACTCGAAGGTGGATTCTGAGAAATCCAATGGATCAACAAGAAGAAATGTTCTCCAACAGAGCAACATTGTTCAAAGGAAATGATTATGCACTTTGGAGTACAAGGATAAAATGTTATCTAATGGATCTTGGATGTGATGTTTGACTATTTGTGGTAAATAGTTACATTGCACCAACTACTGCACCGTTAGATGTTGCTACAAAGAAACTTTGCAATGATAATTCAAGGGTTGTTAATGCAATTCTTGGTGGATTAGAAAACCCCATATTTGTAAAAGTGATGCATTGTAAATTAGAAAAAGAAATTTGGGACAAACATAAAATCATCTATGAAGGAGATGGAAAAGTTAAGGAAACAAAACTTCAAACCTACAGAGGGCAGTTTGAGAGTTTGAAGATAAAAGAGGAAGAAAACATTGCAAAATATTTGCAAAGAGTGGATGAAATAGTCAATTCAATCAGAGCACTCGAAGGAGAGATAAAAGACAAAATGATTGTCCAAAAGGTGATGAGATCATTACCAATGAGATATGATTCCCAGGTATCTACCTTGGAAGATCGAGAAGACCTTGAAAAACATACAATGGATGAACTTCATGGGATTCTTATAGCCTATGAAATGAGAATTGGGCAAGAAAAATTATCAAAAAGGGAAACATCCTTCAAAGAATCAAAAGAAACAAAGAAATATGAGCATGTTCCAAATAAAAATCACGCAGACATATCATATGAAGAAGAGACCAATTTTATAAGGAAACTTCAGAAAGGGTCTGGGAAATATAAAGGGAAGCTACCCTTTAAGTCCTTCAAATATGGAAAAGTTGAGAATTTTTCCTCCAAATGTCCCTATCCCAAGCAGGTGGGCAGTGATGATAAAGATACTTATAACCATAAATAACTTAAGAAGATAAAAACTGGAAACAAGAAGAAATTATACAAGAAAAACAAAAAAATACACTTCAAAGGAGAAAGTAGTTCATCTGACATGAGTGAAGATGACGAGACAAAAATTTTATTTATGGGCATAGAAACTCAAAATAAAGTTGTTGATGATAATGAAGAATACTATGAAGTTGAGGGAGAATTAGAACTTGAAGGAGAACTTATTAGTGCTCTTGAAGAACTTGGAAAATATAAAAAGAAGAACAAAACATTAAGAGAACAACTATTAGAATATGAAGGAAAACAAAAATCGAGAGAAAAGGATGTTTCAATAACTATCAAGGAATCAGAACAAGTCATTATTGAATTAAAGACTCAACTCCAAGAAGCCAAAAGAATTGAATATTTCATAAGTAAACAAATCAATAAAAGTCAACTAGACTATGAAAAGATAGAGGCTGAAATTATTTTTCTAAAAAGAGAACTTGAGAAAGGAAACAATCAATCAAGATTTGAAAACAATTCAAGAATCTTGGATGATATTCTTAACAGTCAAAGATCATCAAACAATAAGTCGGGACTGGGTTATGATCAAAAGAATTCTAACAAAATATCTAACTCTACATCTCGAGAAATTGACAAAAATCCAAAAAGTTATGCAGCTTCCCTTCAGAGCTCTTTCAAAAAGGAAGAAAGCAAAATAAAAAATGATTCTAATCAACATAAATATACTCTCCCTTCAAAAGAAAATGAATATAGAAGGAATACAACTACAAGAAGAACTCCACCAAAAAGGTATCAACATCTCTTTCTCGTTTATTGTTTCTCTTGCAATAATTTTGGGCATAAAGCATTACATTGTAGAGCTTATGGAAAATATAATCATAAAAATGTTCAAAGATATGGTTATAAGAACAAGAAGAAGAATAATAGTCAATAGGAAAAAACTATAATTCATTCTGTCCATTGAAAAATTACAATGTTGAATGCCACAAATGCAACAATTATGGTCACAAAGCTAGTGACTATAGACTACCAAAGCATCCCATAAAAACTTACAAAATTCAAGAAGAAAAGCACAAGAAGACATGGAAAGAAAAAAAAATGGAAGAAAAAGAAATAGAGTGTAAGGTAGCCTTATATGATAAAGATAAAAGAATTCAATGGTACGTTGACAGTGGATGTTCAAAGCATATGATAAGAGATCAAGACAAATTCCTCAGTCTAAAAAGGAAAGAAAAAGGAAGAGTTTATTTTGGAGATAATGTCTCACCCAAGATACTTGGAAAGGGTACAGTTAGTCTAGGAAATAACAGAGCTAAAGTAGAAAATGTGCTATTACTTGAAAATATGAATCCTAATCTCCTCGGTGTAATCCAAACATGTGATCAAGGACACATACTCATATTTGACTCCCTAAATGTGAAATTAGGAAAGAGGGATCGGGAAAATTAGTGGTTGTTGCACCCAGGACACCAAGTGATGTATCTATCTTAAACATAGAAGAAGCATAAAAATTTTGCATGAGATAAATAGACGAAAATTAGCTATGTCATAGAAGAATGGGAAATATAGGTTTTGACAATTTGATAAAATTCAGTAAAAAGGAAGCTGTGAGAGATATGCCAAAGATTGTTAAACCTTAAAACTCTGTTTCTAGGCACTGCCAACATGGAAAGTAGACAATAATAAGATTCAAGACAAAAGAATACTCTACATCAAAACCATTAGAACTTGTTCACACTGACCTCTGTGGACCAACAAGAACTAAAAATATGCAAGGTGAACATTACTTCATTTTATTCATTGATGGCTATACAAGAATGACTTGGGTATCTTTTCTTAAAGAGAAATCAGAAGCATTCAAAAAATTCAAACCCTTCAAAGAACATGTTGAAAATGAGATTGATCTCAAAATCAAGTGCCTGAGATAAGATAATGGAGGGGAATTTACCTCATATGAGTTCAATGAGTTTTGTGAAACTCATGGAATTAAAAGACACTTTTCAGCTCCAAGAACTCCTCAACAAAATGGAGTTACTGAAAGGAAAAATAGAACTTTCCAAGAAGCATCCAGAACTATGTTAAATGAAGCCAAACTCTCAAATATCTATTGGAGAGAAGACATATATACACCATTATATATACTTAACAAAGCATGAATTAGAGTTAACTATGAAAAGACACCATATGAGTTGTGGTTTGGCACACCAACATCAGTAAAACAATTCAAAGTCTTTGGGAGAAAATGCTATATAAAAATAGATGATGATGATCTAATAAAAATTGATTCCAGATCATATGAATGCATATTTCTTGGTTACTCATCTAATAAAAGGGCCTATAGATGCCACAATATAAGATTGTACAAAATTGTGGAAAGTGAAAATGTAAAGGTAGATGATCTAACATCAAGAAGAATCAAATCTCAAGACAATTCACAAGTTTATGAAATAAAAACAAATGATTATAATGATGAAGAAATGCAAGAAATGCAAGAAGAAGAATCACAAAGTGAMGAAGAAAACGAAGAGGAAGCATCACCAAGTCAAGAGTCATAAGCACCATCAAGAAGAGTACAAAGAGAGTATCCTGAAAGTTGGAGTTGAAACAAGAAGAAGGCTAACATATGAATCAGAACAAGCAATGCWCTCCCTAATAGAACCCAAAACATTTGCAGAAGCTAGAAAATATGAAGACTGGATCAAATCCATGAATGAATAGCTTGATAAAATAGAGAATAACCAAACCCGAGAACTTGTCCCAAGACCAACAGAAAAAAATGTGGTAGGGACCAAGTGGATTTTTAAAAATAAAGTTAATGAAGATGGTCAAATTATAAGGAATAAAGAAATATTAGTGTGAAAAGGATATGCACAAATAGAAGGGATTGACTTTGAGGAAACATTTTCCCCAGTAGCCAGATTATAATCTATCAGAATGTTATTGGGATTTGCATGTTTTAAAAACTTCAAAACATATCAAATGGATGTCAAATCAACATTCTTAAATGGAAATCTATATGAAGAATTTTATATAGAACAAACTGAAGGATTTATATTATCAGAAAATAAATACTATGTCTACAAATTAAAGAAAGCACTGTATGGTCTCAAACAAACTCTTAGGGCGTGGTTTTCAAGACTTGATAATCATTTACAACAACAAGGATATAAAAGAGGAGCTAATGAAAACAATATTTACATTAAAATTGAAAACCAAAATATGATTATTATTGTAGTATATGTGGATGATATCATCTTTGGAAGTAATCTAAATCCTCTAAGTAAGAAATTTGCTACAAAAATGAAAAAAAAAATTGATATGTCAATGCTTGGTGAACTGAAATTCTTCCTAGGATTACAAGTTTCACAATCAAACAAATGCATATTCATATCTCAGACCAAATACATTAAAGAAATGTTGAAGAAATTTCAAATGGAAGATTGTAAACCTACGAGCACTCTTATGATTATAGGATACAAACTAAGAAAAGATGATGAATCACTAGAAGTAGACCAAACTATGTATAGATCAATGATTGGTAGCATATTATATGCAACAACAACAAGACCAAACATCATGCAAACTGTAGGATTAGTGGCCATATTTCAATCTACACCTAAAGAGACACATATGAAGCCAGTTAAAAGTATTCTTAGATATCTCAAAGGCACCTTAGATTTTGGATTATGGTATCCAAAAGGAGAAGACTTCATTTTAACTGCATATACTGATGCAGATTGGGCAGGAAGCAGTGATGACATAAAAAGAACTAGTGGAGGATAATTCTTCCTAGGAAAATGTCTTGTGTCATGGCTAAGTAAAAAACCACCCTCCATATCACTATCTATAGTAGAAGCAGAATATATTGTCATTGCCTCCTGTTGCACTCAATTAATTTGGATGAAACAAACTCTAGAAGACTTACAAGTAAAGTATGATCATCCAATTATTGTTAATTGCAACAATACCAGTGCTATAAACATTTCTAAGAATCCTGCCATGCACTCAAAAACCAAACATATCCAATTAAATTTCATTTTTTAAGGGAACAAGTTACTAAAAAAATTGTTAAAGTGGAATATGTGGATACTAGAGAACAAATTGTAGATATATTTACAAAAACTTTACCCAAGAGTACTTTTGAATACCTTGGAAAAAAATTGGGGGTAATCTCCATATACAATTAAATTGCACAAGCTTCATCAGAAAAGCAGTACATGGACAGGGGGGGTATAACCTTAGGGGGAGAAAAAAAATATCCCTTCTGTCATTGTTGTCAAAGGGGGAAAATAAACAATAAAACCCAATTAAAATTTAAAATAAGGGGTTTTTACTTTGATGTCATCAATGCCAAAGGGGGAGACTGTTGGATATGGTGTTATTATTGATGTAAAAAAGGGTCAATAAAGTCATCATTATCAATGGCTATATGGTATTGTCATCGAGACAAGCCCATGCATTATCAAAATCTTATTTTGCAGTTGTTGTCTTCTCCCCGGGACTATAAATCCATTAATTTCATGTGTGATATTGATTACATGCATTCATATTAATGTCTGTATATGTGAAACAAAGAGTGAAAATTGTGATTTAATCCAAGAATATTAATGGTTTTTCAAGATTTCACTGCACAGATTATTGATATTTATGACGAGCTCATGAAAAAAGGAGAGGCCTTCGAGATTGTGTTAGTCTACAGTGACGACGAGGAAGAAGACTTTAAAAAAATATCATGCAATCATGCCATGGCTTGCTCTTCCATTTGAAGATAGGATTTGGTATAAACGGCATCGACACTTTCAAATTAAGTGTGTCCAAACCTTTATTTTTATAGGTCAAGATGGAAAGTTTATTATATATGATGGCATTTGTGCAGTGTCAATCCATGAAGCCAATGCTTATCCCTTCATTGATAGTCACCTTGCAATCCTACAAAGGGAGATGGATGAGGCAACCGAGAAATATAGTGATGGACATATTGGACGATGAGGATTGATTGAGAGCAGATCAAATGACCCATAATCATTTCCGGTTAGGTTGGAGGTTGACCAAAGTCAACACAAACATGAACCCGAGGAGTTAATTCAAATCCTCCCTTATATTTTTTGTATCCACCGTCGATTGGATCAGACAGTCCATAATCATTTCAAGTTTGGTTGCTAGTTGACCAGAGTCAACACAAACTCATACCCGAAGATTTTATCAAAACCATTTTATATTATTTCGAGTCCACCATTGATCAAGATCAGATGACCCTCGTTATTTCATGTTATGTTGAGTATTGACCAGAGTCAAAATAGACTCAGACACAAAAATATAATTCAAATATGCTTCTATATCATTCGTCCATCATCGACTAGAGAGACTATAACCAACAGTAATATGGGCATGACCAAGTTTTGACCTTGTGAAAAAATAGGAACCATTAGATATAGCACCAAAATAATGTTTGGTGTTCCTGCAACTAGTGGTGTAATTGTTAGAATAATAGAACAATTTGCTATAGGTACTACTCTTCATGTTTGATTAAACAAATTGTGACAACTGAACATAACGATGATGAACAATATATCTGGGAAATCACAGGCCAGTGGAAGATAATGAAGTTTTAGATGATAATAGAGGATCTTAGATCAATTAGAAGTTCTATCCAAAAGGTTGAACAATAGAACCTCTTCAATTGAAGCACCCAAGAATTTCATTGCAGCTACAAGGTTTTTTGAAGGGATAAATGTTGAACAAATTACAAGGGATTTGAATATTTTTTAATTAAAGATAAACTATTAATGACAACATTATTTTTATAATTAAATTAAGAAGTGCAATGGTTTTGTTAAAAAGACACAATGGTACAATGACATACCTATTGAAATATTATATAAACAGAAAAGCATGGTAAAAGGAAAGTGTCTCTGTGAGCTAATTTAGAAGATAAAAAACAGAAGCAGAGTCCAAGAAAGTATACGAAACCTGAAACATACACATGAAGTGAAAGTGGAAGGGAGGAGAAAGGGAGGATTGGAGTCCTCTACAAGTTGAAGCCTGAAACAGGGAGTTGCAACTTCCTCAAGTTGGTTCTTGAAAATAGGAGAATTAGAGTCCTCTATAGGTTGGAGCCTGATCTACATGGAGTTGGTGCTTCCTCAATTTGGTGCTTGGAAAACAGGGGATAGGTGTCTCCTTGAGTTGATGCTCAAAAGAAGAGAGATTTGTGTCTCTTACAAACTGTAACTTGCTAATGAAATATATATTTTTATGATTATTACATTTAAAATTCATAGTTATGTACATTCTTGTTGATAAATTGTTATAAATTAATTAAAGAATTAATTTGATTTGAGAAAAATAAGCAATATTGATTCACACCCCCCCCCCTCTCATTACTGAACATTCTAACACAATGAAATAGGCTTGAAGTCCTCAAAATATGTAGGGGACTAATTATTTAGGATTAAATCAATAAAGGTAGAGTTTAATACACTTAAACCGTGACTAGATGTTCTATATTCTTCTACCACTATAAGTATATCACCTTCTAGAAAATCACAAAATCCTATATAAAACTCAAAATTCCATCCATATAGTCTAGGACTCGTATCCTTCTAGAAGGATTTCACCACAAGTTTCAGTTCCTCCCCAAACACTTTAGAGATCGTTTCTTCATTAGTATCCTCATCAATGCACATTGGAAAATAGGAAGTAATCTATATGGTTTCGAAAATTTTTTCTCTAGCAGGTTCTTCGTACAATATCTTGAAATTGGATACCCCAAAATCAACTATCTCGTGAAATATTCTCATCCTTCTCCCATCTTCCCCTTCAATCTCCCAAAACTTTTTTTTTCCCTTTCTTGTGTCCAAGTATGAAAAAATTTCATTTTTTCATCTCCTTGTGCAAGCCAAATGACTTTGCTCTTCATCCTCCATTTGGATTCTTCCCATTCCAACAATATCTTTTTAGTGCCCTCCAATGCCCTTAACTTCCCTTTTTCTCCTTCACAAAAATACCCATCATTATTGTGAGCATAAAAGTTGGATTATTTGTGATTCCACATCTTTAAACAATGGCTATGAATTTAAATATTTATTCTTATCCCAGGCTATGGTGGGAACTTTAAATTTTTTAATACTTTCAACAAACTACATGCAGATCCATAGTTTTTAGGACTATAATGCCTCCACTCCGCCAAATTCAAAAACTCATAATCTAATAACCAATAAGGCTATGTAACTTGCTCGACTGGTTTTTCTTCCAATAGCCAATATAAAGGGGCCAACTAGCTTTTCCTCATTTCTTTTTATTTGTAGTTGATTTATAAACTTCCATGGATATTCCACTGGAATAGTTCATCATAACAAATATTACAAGTTTATGCAAACTCTTTGTTATGCAATTTTTTTTCTTAAGATGTAGATTTAATATTACTAGCTTAGTACACATAATACTAAAATAAGTTGAGATTGAAAATAAAATAAAACTAAGAAAATTACCATGCCATCCACGCAATGAACAGAAGATGTACCCTAGGAAACCCAATATGGAAAAAACTAGTGAGAAAGTGGGGACTATGCCCGATTCTTTTCTTCTCAGATATGGAAAACAATTACAAAGAGAGGTGAACTCACTATCAATTTGTCATAAATGTTGTGGCATGTATGACTACTACAAGGTCTTCTAATTCCTCTATTTTTCTCACAATATCCCACTCTTTTACTTTGCTCCAAAACAACATCAATACAATAAGAATGGAAACCCTTCCTTTCCTAGCAGCCTAGTATTTAGAATGTCTTGATAGTCATATAGGTTTCGTTTTAAGTTTTTTGCATGCCTCAACTCATAATTAGGGTTAGGGTTTTGGATGCTCTAGAATCTTATTGAAATTCCACATGTGTGAGCAATGAGAGTTGATGTGGCATCCACTCCATATCATAGTGGTCAACAAGATAGGTCAACTTGAGGGAGGCATCACTTACTCATACTAAATCTAATTGAGGTGATCTTTGTGCCACTGGAATCATCTCGATGTATAGAACAATGTTGAGAGGCTAGAACTTTGCTTGCAAATTTTTTATCCCCCAAAATTCCATTTAATTCCTCAATTGAGCTATAGAAATTTCTGGACCCAAATCATCAAAACATGCCGTACCACTAAAATGGACCCTAAAATCAAATAGTTCCAATTTTTCCACCCATAAAGTACCAAAATAGATAACAAATTATATAGTGATCCATTTCTAATCAATATGAAGATTGGAAATTGGTCTAAGACCCCCCCCCCCGAACCAATACATGACTTGATCCTATACGAGCCAATCATAACCAACTCAAAAACTATGAACCTATCAAGTCTCTTGGATATGCCCTCTGCACCCAATCTAAAATTTATCTAAGTGGCCCCCAGTTTGTCAGGTTCCACATCACAAAGACTAGCCTCTTCAATTTGGTGAATGAAATAATCTGCAAGGATATCCATCTGTCACTCCCCCCCATAGTTTAGTGCTTTCGATAACAAAGTTCAAATCACCCCCAATAATATTTTTTTTCCTTTAAGAGACCAAAACCAAAGAAACCATCCCAAAATTGTATTATCTCTACATATGGACAATAAATATCAATAAGAGAATAGATCTTCCCTATCTCTAGAGAGTTTAATTGTGTCCATATACTTGCAAGAATAAAAAACTTAACACCCCCATCTCCCATGGATTTAGAACTCAAGTCTAGTTCAAAAGGAAGAGATAAAAGGTTTAAGAGTCAACTTAGATATGTTAGGGTTACATAAATGGAAGGCACCATCATCAATTGTACATATAGAAATAGGGTTTGAGGCATATCCTAAAGGAGAAAAATCATTGGACTATACTCTTTTCCCCAATCCTCGTAACAAAAACAACTTCCAACTCCATAGGATTCAAAGACTCACTAAAAAAAAGAAGAATTATGCGTAGAGATGGAGTTGTTTAACTTACCAAAAATTGTTAGGTCTCTCAATGAGTTCTTTTCCGCCACTCCAAGCTCTATCCATGCAATTGCAAGCAATGTCTCCATTATGATATGTTAAGAGGGTCCTAACCATTTTTTGTTGTCACAAGATCCATATTGATTGTTTCAACATCTTTTTTCTCATGCTCCATGAACCCAACATCTTCATCTAATATATTTTTGTTAGTGTTTTCTGAGCCAAGAATGGAAACCTTATATTTTCCCTTTGTAACTTCTAATTGCCCATTTGACCTTGCCTCCACCGTTATAAAGTATACACGTTGAGCTAGGCCTATATCAACTATGGATATTTTCTTGGGAAAATTTTCTATAAGTTGGCCTTAATGATCATAGACACCACAATGAAGTATGATTCTAATGTAATCTAGGGACTGGATATATTTCTAGTTTCCAACCTTTATCTCCACTTCATCAGGTAAACCCTCTTAAAATTCCATTTTCAGTGATAATTTTTTTTATGATCTCACCACTAATGTGCTAGGTCATTCATAAAATCCAATGAAAACACCTATCTTGTCACCTATTTCCTTCATCATAGAATCACTCCAGAACTCTAAGGGGGTTGTTAGGATTTGACTCAGACGGGTTGTACAAACAACTTTTCAACACTTGGATCAAAACAAGGAGACTAACTCTTCATCATGAACACTGAAGAGCCCCTACACCACTTCCCATACTTAATTTTGTTTGCATCCTCACCACATTTGAATATGAACACCGCTCAAATTTGTGCTAAAATATGAAAAAAAGACGTATAACCCAACCAGGAATCCTCTATTATATCTATCCAACCACAACATATTTTCATAGATCACCAAACTGGAAAACCTACCAACTACTATTATGTTCTACATTGGGATAATTCCTTTCAATATTATATCAACTACCAAAACCAACTTAACTTTTTCCTTACAAAGCTTAACACAACCCTTCTTTCTAATTGTTCAAACTTTCATATCCCCAACCTTCACTTATCCTTTTATATCCTTCTTAGAGGTTGTATTTCCTGGGATGGTGATGTGTATTGTTATTCCTTCTTTTTCTACCAACTTAGAAGCCACCATAGGAGTACCCAAAACCTTGTTCAATGTCTTCAAGCACTTATCGTCTTTAGAAACCTTCTCTACATTGTCATCCTTGGCATTATTTTCATTATCCTTGATACTTCCATCTTAATTATAAGTCGACCTACCATTGCTTGTTTCGAGGTCAAAGGTACTACCTACACATGAAACAAATCTTCAAAAAATGACCTTTGGACCTTTGAAAACATCGTCCTAAAACTACATCATTACCAATGACATCTTTACCTATAGTTTTCAAAATTGTCATTTTCAACTTGGACTCAAGAGCAAGGTTGAGGGGGTGGGGAATCATACTTAGCCAAGTGAAAAGATAAAATGTTTTACATTGACTCCTTTCCTTCCAACAATAAACCTTCAAATTTAGTGCTCAACTTAACTCTATACAAACATTTGCAACCGTTGGAGAAGGTTCATAAGTATCTTTCCTACCCCAAATCTTAAAGAACTCTTCAAATGATGAAAAAATGATGATCCTCCTCTAAATTCCATCATAGAAACTTCATAGTCCAGGAGTTCTTTATACACCCTCATCATAGCTAAAAACCTTTGGAAAAAAATATCATTGTGTAGTCTTATTTATTAAATAATTATAGATGTTGATGTTTTTGGTAGAAACGAGAGGTATTCACCTCTGGGACAACTTTTSTTAGAAATGAAGATGCCAAGAAATCAGAGGAAAACCATTGAACAGATCAAAGAAGCCTCAAAATAAATTAGAATATCCCAGAAGAGAAGTTATCCCCACGGAATAATAATAATAAAGAAGAAATATAATGCTCCAGAAGTAAAGTCAACCTCACATGAAAAAKACAAAGAGAAAATATAGTTTCCGGGAAGACAGGTCGGCCCTACTAGAAAAGACACTTKCCCGRTCCAGTATAAATAAATGYGATGCCTTCCTCATTTGACACACATACTCATCTATAGCGTAAGTTTAGTGGAGATTTGCATTTGCAGCGGTCTAACGAAKAAGGAAAGAAGAAGGGCGCAAGTTGGTTGGTTTATCCTTTGTCTTGGTGGTACGCTGGTGGAGGCTAGTTACTCTAGCACTCTGGCTAGGGATTATGCAATGGCATTGTTGGGTTATTTCTTGTGGAGATAAGTATTCTTCTTTGTTAGTTTTCTCTAGTGGATGGAGTTGTTTCTTGGTTATATTATATTGGAAAGGATATTCTCTCTAAGAAAAGTTTGTTAGTTTTTTCTCCCTTGTGAAGAAGAGTTTCTCAGTATAAATATTTGTGTCTTCTTGTGTTTGTTTACCTACTTCTTTATATTTCAATATATGATTATTGAATGTTGAAATAATATTAAGTTTCTATGGTAAATCTAATTTTAACATAACTAATGAAAATACCAACATGGGTTCAGAGTGGGTTTCCTTCATAACAGTCTAATCATTGGAAGGAAGATCGTGAGATTTTCCACTACTCAAACCTAAACCTTGTCAATCTTGTTGAGAAACCTATTGGAGGACGCTAAGATTGATTTTTCTCTAGATCAACTCTCCCTACCCTAGCGCACCTCCTGGTGGTATTAAATTACAACTTGGTGAAAGTTGAAATTTCTAGTTGCAGTTGCAATACCAGTTGCAATTGTAGTGCCAGTTGCAATTGTAGTGCCAGTTGCTTCATTCCAGTTGCTAGTTKCTTCATGCCAGTTAAATTTGCAGTTGCAGTTGCAGTACTAGTGRAAGTTGCAGTTTCTAGTTGTGCAAGCCTTGATATTAGAAGACAAGTTGGATGGTGCTACAAATTTCATAGGTATGCATTTGTATATGTTTAAAATTGTATCATTATCATGAGGGTGTTTGCAGGAGAAGGGATCTCTTTTCCAAGTGACAATATGTGTATCCAAAGGATCTCARATCCAATACATTCATAGAAACAACCCACCCTCCCTAGAAGTGAAGACTCCAAGTTTGATTGTTTTGATATGCCTCTAGTTGTTATGGCATTATTGTGATCTTATGTTGCATTTTGATCTATTGAAGTTATGATAATTATGAGATGCACTTGTTTGCAAGCTAAATTGATCTCCTCTAGAAGATATTCTTGTTATTTTTTCTTGTTCTAGGCATGTTATCTTGTTAAATCCCATGGAAGTTTCCATGGAGATGTTGTTGTTCTTGTTTCAGACAGGTTACCATGGTGGCAGGTCACCAACAATATCTCTGAGAGGGAGCTTTAGTGATAGTTTCATAAGGAAACATATTAGATAGTCTCTAGTTTGAGACATAAAGCAGTCTGACCAGACAAGGAGTTTGTACAGATTGACAGTTCAACTAGTTCATGTCGTGATGCATGATTCTATCAATCTGAGTGAGTTATGGCATAGGAGACTTTTTTATTTTCATTATAGAGATCTTCCCACTTTGGGGAAGATGGTGATAGGTCGTCCAACACTCTATGTAAAGCATGATGGAATTTGCAGAGGTTGTGCTCTTGGCAAGAATGCCAAGAGATGTTTTCCAGGAAGTGACAATAGATCCAAGGGGATCTTGGACTTGGTGCATTCAAATTTATTTGGGCATATGACAATTTCTTCTTTGAGTGGATACTTATACTATGTGATCTTTAGACTTGGATTTTGAGGAACATGACTCCCAAGGAGGCTTTCAGCAAAGTGAAGTCTGAGGTTGGACACCTTAGGATATCTGGGTGTCCTGTATACATTCACGTACCCAAGGAGAAAAGGACGAAGTTAGACCCTTCAAGAAGGAAGGGTACATTTTTTTGGTACAATGAATCTTCGAAGGCATATCAGATCTACATCCTTGTTCAAAGATAGATTGAGGTGGGCATGGATGTTTCCTTTGAGGAGGAGGTAGCCTTCAGTTGATCTATAGGATCTCACATGAAGATTGACAGTGAGAAGCAGGAGGAGATGGTGTCTTCTCCCATTCACCCTTCAGTAGTTCATAGGGATCCAGTTGATCCCATGGAGACAATTGAGCATGTTGATCCATTTGATCATGTTGATATTCCTAGAGATATTGCACTAGGCTAGAAAATCCTTGCATGGGATCGTTAGACTTTGCAAGAGGAAAAGGGACATTCATCTCCCCATGGTACTTTCAGAGAGAGCGAGAGACCTTGGAGATTCTCGAGCTATGTTGAAACGATGAGCCACATCATTGATTATGAGCCTTCCTAATATGAGGAGGCATCTAATCAACATGTATAGAGAGATGCCATGATGAAGGTGTATCAATCCATCATGAAGAATGATGTGTGGGATATTGTTCTGAGACCTGAAGGGAAGTCTGTGGTGACTTCCAAGTGGATCTATAAGATCCAACATGCAGCTGACAGTAGCATCGAGAAGAACAAAGCGATATTTGTGGCTAGAGTATTCTCTCAGCTAGAGGGAATAGAGTATGAGGAGACATTTTCTCTTGTTGCTAGGTACACTTCTATTCAGATGATCATTCCCCTTACTTCAACCATGGGTTGGAGACTACATCAGATGGATGTGAAGACATCCTTCCTCAACAAAGAGATTGAGGAAGAGGTGTACATCRAGCAACCAGATGCTTTTTTKATTCATGGRAAGGAGTCCCATGTGTGCAAGTCAAAGAAGGGCCTGTATGGACTCAAGCAGGCACCTCGAGCTTGGTATGTGAGGATTGATGGATACCTAATGAGTTTGGGTTTTAGMAAGAGTTTTKTTKATTCCAACMTGTACTATAAGGYTGTTTATGGTGAGTCCCTRATTTTTTTATCTTGTGCATTGATGATTTATTTCTCACCTGAGTAGAGAGCCTCATTGTTTGGTGCAAATATGAGTTGGGATCTGAGTTTAAAATTAAGGATCTTGGCATGATGCACTATTTCTTGGGACTACATGTGTGGCAGAGAACTGATGAGATCTTTCTGAGTCARGGGAATTATACAATTGATATTTTGAGGAGATTTTGGATGTTCGACTATAAGTCCATGGCCACATTGATGGTGTCGAATATGAAGAAGTTGAGTGAGTCTTCTTGCGATTCAGACTTGATTGATCCAACTATGTATAGACAATTGATTGGATCACTAATGTATCTAGTTAACACCATACCAAATATTTGTTATGCAGTGAGTGCACTTAGCCAATTCATGAGTCAGTAGAGATAGTTGCATTGGACAGCTGTGAAGCATGTGTTGAGATACTTGTGAGACACAATTGAATATGGTCTGAGATATGCTTCCAGTATTGACATAATATTGCTAGGATATGTTGATTCTGATTGGGCAGGGAGCACAGTGGACAGGAAGAGCACCTACGGGTGTTGCTTCGGTTTGGGGTCTACCATGGTTTCCTTGTGTAG
>JASDQU010881950.1:2135-34672 GCA_032191745.1 Picea mariana
ATTATTTTTAGAAGTCATTGACTATTGATTACTATATTACATCACGACTAAGAAGTGACATAAAAACATAACACATAAATATACATTGGACCAACATAAAATAAAAATACAATTAACATGATCTATAACAAGTAAAATCATTATTCTTATTACCCTGGATGGGGTCACACGTAGCACTCAGGTGCCACGTCCCACAGGTCTTGGCTAGGCCATCAATAAGGATGGTCGGCTCCCATCCCCTCGACATTAAGAATGGGAGCCAGCCATAACTGCCAGCCAACAACCATGGGACTTCAATGCTAGGGAGGCAATCATGGCAGTCGTCCCATCTCACCTTCCGGTTATTATCCACCTCTGCATTTACCTTCCTCATTTCATTTTTGGTCTGCACCAGGCGCGTAGTCTAGAGCTTGGGAGAGGCCATTGTTGCATCCACTTTATTTTTGTCATTATCTTCGTCATCTCGATGCCTCAGGAGCGTGGAAAGCCATGACACGGCCCAACCTGGTACATCATGACTGCAAGGAAGAAACAACTTCAAAATATTGAGAGGGGGATCTCAATTACACGCACCTGGAGAGCTAAGATTGCTCATAGAGACAACAGTGATAGGATGGCCTGGTCACCTCCAACAGTTTTCGTGGAAGAGGTCATCTCGGAGGAGGCCATCCAGCTCCCTCTAGAGGATATGCTCTTCACGGTGCGAGATAATTGGCAGCCTCCTAACAACTTCCCTGAGGATGAGGAACGTGGGGGAGTTCTCTATCTGTTACACTGAGGAGGAACTTTCGGAGGAGTGCTTGCAAATGGCCCAGAAAGATATATTCTCGGAGGGTCTCACTCCTTTCACAGTCTTAGAGCACGAACCCGGGAGCACAGGGACGAGAGCAGAGGGCGGGGCTGAGGAGTGGACCCTAAGAATGAGCCACCAGGATGACGCGAAGGATGGAACGTGGGATACAACAAGCGAGGCAGAGGGTGGACCCACGTCGAAGGGGGGGCGGGGAGGTCCTTGCGCCACCTCATATTTCAACAACCTCAGACCAGTGGTGTATCCCTCTGCCCTTCTTCCACCCAGACCAACTCATTTTGGTGTTTGATTTGAGGTGCCAGATGGCATACCAGGCCTACCGTGGCACACTCATGAGCCAACGCATGGACATTCTCTATGCGGCTTTCTCCAATGTGCCAACAAAGAAAATATGTACGATGTGTGTGAGACTCTATGCCCTGCCAGCTTGGAACGAAATGCCCAATGAAGACCTCGACAATGAATACCTCAACGGGTAATAGTGTGGCTAGACTTGCCTTCTGGTTTTGGTTAGATGCTCAGGCTCTGGTTAGGTGTTATGTCAGTTAAAAATCTTTGTTTGGTTAGACTGCCACTTGTCCTAGTATCCTCTGGGTAGGGAAGATGATGGTCGACCTCTTTTGGACATGTTATCCAGGGCTGCCAACTATTCTGATTTCCTCTTTTTTGGTGGAACAACTGGCAACCCAAGGACATATATATATTTTTGTTTATGACATAATATAAAAGATACACTCTCTTTTTTTTACTTAAAAAAAAAAAACATTATTCTTATTATAGTCTCATATTTTTTCATGTCTTAAAAAAATAAGAATAAACTAAAATATATAAGAAAAAGGGAGAAAAAGGCTTGGAAAATGTTCGTTTTCTTTGATATTGAAAAATCATGTAGTCACTTCCTTAAAAACAATAATTAAAGATTACAAAATGTATCATCCCACTTTAATGGATTGTTTGCTAATCGTATCGATGGATTTAACCGACATTATAATAATAACAGTTATAATAAAAATTAAATAATTTTCCATAGGGGGACGTGAAATAGTCATGTTTTTAACGGGATAAATATTTCCTTTTGTTTTTATGATTTATATGACACGTTTTATGATTTATATAATATGCTTTATGATTTATATAATATGTTTTATGAATAATTATGATTTATAATACTAAAATTTATATATTATAGTATAAAGTAAAACTAGTATTCCATTTTTTAATAGTATCACAGATTTTACATAAATTTAGTTTGTAATAAAAAACCAAAATAATACATTAAGAGCACAACATGGTATGGTAGGCTAATAATCCAAAAGCTATTTGATTAAGACAAGTAATCCTATAGTGATCAAGGTCAAGTGCGCTCATAAATTTCATGCTTTCTTTTACTTAGATGATACTTATAAATTTATAACCATAGTGTTACATGATTATATGGAATTTCACGATGCAAAAACATATATTCCATTGAATTTTTCCATTTAGTAAGTGTGTTCAAGAATAAAGTTGAAAGGTAAAGAAAATTAGTTCCTGCATAACAAGAGGAGCTGAAGAAAATTAGTAGTAGAATAACAAGAGGAGCTGCAGCAAGTCCCTTCCACAATTGGCAGAGGATATTCGAGCTACGCGTTTTAAAATAGGAGATTCTTGAAAGCAACATGTTAGATCTCATAGGTCTATATCAAACCCTGGTGCCTTCAAACATAAGCCTTAATAAACTAAAAAAACAACATTGTTGGGTTGATCACGAGCCATAACATAATAGCAGAGTGATTAGTTATATTAAAGGGATGATAGTAGTTTGGCTGGAGAAATCAGAAATAGGAGAATATTTGATGTATGAAGGACCACCCTACCTCTCTACTTTTCAACACCTCGAATTTTTCAACTACATGGAGTCAAGGAAGCAATCGTTCCCTTTATGTCAAATTTAAATAGGACAGCTTCATTTTTAATTAAAAAATAATAAAAATATTGCAATTTTTAATTAAAAGTAATAAAAGTACTGCAAATTTGGTTACTCTGAAAGTATTTCCTTCCATTATTAGCCATTGCTTTTCAAATAAATGTCATTGACTACACTATCAAATATAATTAAAAAACTAAAATGCATTACTCACAAATTAAAAAACATTGTATAATCCGACCTTTTATTTCCAGGTTTTATAACTTTTCATGAAGGTTGTTTTTAAAATTTATATTTACATTTATGAAGGATGTTCTTTTAAATTTATATTTACATTGAAAGAAAGTGACTAAATAATTTAGAGAAAGCATTTTGGTATAGCTTATATAAAAGTAACATTTCACTATAATTTGTATCAAGCATTCACAACACATTAGTCCACAAGTTTTAGAAACATAGCAGTTTGGCATAGCTTATATATAAATAATCTTTTAATATAATTTGTATCACCCATTCACAAAGCATCGAGCATTCATGAAGCATTAAAGTCTATCAATTTTATAAACACAGTCTAGCTATTGACTATTAGTCTAATAATTTGTAAAATCGACTTGGGATTAAAATTAGCGAAGTTGGTTGAAAGTAGCAACTGATTAAAAAATAAAATATTTCATGTTTGACAGTGTTTGTTTTTTGTAAATAAAAGAGAGACTATATATTACCTGAAAAGATTCAAAAAAGTACATTGATCTTTGCTTGCCACATGTTCCTCCACATCATTGAAACCAGAACAGGTGGCTTGCAGAAACATTTGAAAATCACAATGGTTTTTTCCAGATTTCAACTTGCCAGTTGTCATATTACTTACAAAAGATGTGTCTCGTGCCATGCACCAGAGAACATGGCCACCAAGATGTAGCTATAGATCATAAAAATTAACAAAACTGAAAAAATTTGAATCCTTAAATGAAAGCTGAGAGAGAAGCTATAAATTTGGCAAACTCCAGCATCGATCGGTATCGTAGGTAAAGATGAACTTTTGTCCACATGTTGGGCAGTGAGTTTTCTATGAAACATCTGACAAGGCATCAAACAGGAGGTCCATGCATTGGTTGAGAGTGCATTGATTCTAAGTTTGATCCTCCAGACTTCGCCGCATATCAAATATTAGTTGGAGGTGGTCGTCTGAAAAGTGATGGGGATTAGGCATAGGATGCTCAATTTTCCCATCTGCTTTTGTGGGGGGAGTTGTATCCATATCGAGATAGGCTAGTGGAGTGTCTTCCTTGTCCAAGTTGGTATAGCTTATTTAAAAGTAATATTTCACTATAATTTGTATCAAGCATTCACAACACATTAGTCCACAAGTTTTAGAAACATAGCAGTTTGGCATAGCTTATATATAAATAATCTTTCAATATAATTTGTATCACGCATTCACAAAGCATCAAGCATTCATGAAGCATTAAAGTCTACCAATTTTTTAAACACAGTCTAGCTATTGACTATTAGCCTAATAATTTGTAAAATTGACTTGGAATTAAAATTAGCGAAGTTGGTTGAAAGTAGCAACTGATTAAAAAATAAAATATTTCATGTTTGGCAGTATTTATTTTTTGTAAATAAAAGAGAGACTATATATTACTTGAAAAGATTCAAAAAAGTACATTGATCTTTGCTTGCCACATTTTCCTCCACATCATTGAAACCAGAACAGGTGGCTTGTAGAAACATTTGAAAATCACAACGGTTTTTTCCAGATTTCAACTTGCCAGTTGTCATATTACTTACAAAAGACGTGTCTGGTGCCATGCACCAGAGAACATGGCCACCATGCATGTAGCTATAGATCATAAAAATTAACAAAACTGAAAAAATTTGAATCTTGAAATGTAAGCTGAGAGAGAAGCTATAAATTTGGCAAACTCGGGTGTCGATCGGTATCGTAGGTAAAGATGAACTTTTGTCCACAGGTTGGGCAGTGAGTTTTCTATGAAACATCTGACAAGGCATCAAATAGGAGGTCCATGCATTGGTTGAGAGTGCATTGATTCTAAGTTTGATCCTCCAGACTTCGCCGCATATAAAATATTAGTTGCAGGTGGTCGTCTGAAAAGCGATGGGGATTAGGCATAGGATGCTCAATTTTCCCATCCACTTCTGTGGGGGGAGTTGTATCCATATCGAGATAGGCTAGTGGAGTGTCTTCCTTGTCCAAGTTGGTATAGCTTATATAAAAGTAATATTTCACTATAATTTGTATCAAGCATTCACAACACATTAGTCCACAAGTTTTAGAAACATAACAGTTTGGCATAGCTTATATATAAATAATCTTTCAATATAATTCGTATCACGCATTCACAAAGCATCGAGCATTCATGAAGGATTAAAGTCTACCAATTTTATAAACACAGTCTAGCTATTGACTATTAGCCTAATAATTTGTAAAATTGACTTGGGATTAAAATTAGCGAAGTTGGTTGAAAGTAGCAACTGATTAAAAAATAAAATATTTCATGTTTGGCAGTATTTATTTTTTGTAAATAAAAGCGAGACTATATATTACTTGAAAAGATTCAAAAAAGTACATTGATCTTTGCTTGCCACATTTTCCTCCACATCATTGAAACCAGAACAGGTGGCTTGTAGAAACATTTGAAAATCACAACGGTTTTTTGCAGATTTCAACTTGCCAGTTGTCATATTACTTACAAAAGACATGTCTGGTGCCATGCACCAGAGAACATGGCCACCATGCATGTAGCTATAGATCATAAAAATTAACAAAAATGAAAAAATTTGAATCTTGAAATGTAAGCTGAGAGAGAAGCTATAAATTTGGCAAACTCGGGTGTMGATCGGTATCGTAGGTAAAGATGAACTTTTGTCCACAGGTTGGGCAGTGAGTTTTCTATGAAACATMTGACAAGGCATCAAATAGGAGGTCCATGCATTGGTTGAGAGTGCATTGATTCTAAGTTTGATCCTCCAGACTTCGCCGCATATAAAATATTAGTTGCAGGTGGTCGTCTGAAAAGCGATGGGGATTAGGCATAGGATGCTCAATTTTCCCATCCACTTCTGTGGGGGGAGTTGTATCCATATCGAGATAGGCTAGTGGAGTGTCTTCCTTGTCCAAGTTGGTATAGCTTATATAAAAGTAATATTTCACTATAATTTGTATCAAGCATTCACAACACATTAGTCCACAAGTTTTAGAAACATAACAGTTTGGCATAGCTTATATATAAATAATCTTTCAATATAATTCGTATCACGCATTCACAAAGCATCGAGCATTCATGAAGGATTAAAGTCTACCAATTTTATAAACACAGTCTAGCTATTGACTATTAGCCTAATAATTTGTAAAATTGACTTGGGATTAAAATTAGCGAAGTTGGTTGAAAGTAGCAACTGATTAAAAAATAAAATATTTCATGTTTGGCAGTATTTATTTTTTGTAAATAAAAGCGAGACTATATATTACTTGAAAAGATTCAAAAAAGTACATTGATCTTTGCTTGCCACATTTTCCTCCACATCATTGAAACCAGAACAGGTGGCTTGTAGAAACATTTGAAAATCACAACGGTTTTTTGCAGATTTCAACTTGCCAGTTGTCATATTACTTACAAAAGACATGTCTGGTGCCATGCACCAGAGAACATGGCCACCATGCATGTAGCTATAGATCATAAAAATTAACAAAAATGAAAAAATTTGAATCTTGAAATGTAAGCTGAGAGAGAAGCTATAAATTTGGCAAACTCGGGTGTAGATCGGTATCGTAGGTAAAGATGAACTTTTGTCCACAGGTTGGGCAGTGAGTTTTCTATGAAACATCTGACAAGGCATCAAACAGGAGGTCCATGCATTCGTTGAGAGTGCATTGATTCTAAGTTTGATCCTCCAGACTTCACCGCATATCAAATATTAGTTGCAGGTGGTCGTCTGAAAAGCGATGGGGATTAGGCATAGGATGCTCAATTTTCCCATCCGCTTCTATGGGGGGAGTTGTATCCATATCGAGATAGGCTAGTGGAGTGTCTTCCTTGTCCAACCCAGGGATAGAGTTCTTGGCAATCCATTCTCCCAGTTAGTTGGGGGGTATTTCTTCCTCCACCAAGCAACTTCCCTTCTCCATAGGTCACCCTTGGGGTCTAGTGATGAAGCTAGGCTTGTGCGGGGCTTCTAGGGGCTTTTGCATAAGAGGTGGAACTTCTTCTTCCACTAGGAAACTTCTCGTGTCATTCATATTTTCAGAAAGGGGTAAAGGTAAGTTATGGGCATGAGGGGAGGGAGGGGGAGCCTCAGTCCAATTCTAGCCTCTTTCAAGGGATTTGGTCGAAGGGAGGGGCTGCAAAGGATCAGAGATGGTTGTGCCTTGTGACAAAATTGTAATACAGTGGCCCCTTTTTGGATTTTCCATTCTCTCTGGGAATGATTGAAGGATAACAACAAATATGGGGCAGCAGAGGTGAAGACCGAGCTAGAGGAGTCACGTTGGTGAAAAGCAGGCTGAGAGAGGTGACTAAGAGAGGTAAGGAAGCGACAAGAGAGGGTCCATCGCAGGAATAGAAAGGAGATAGAGAGAACCAGAGAGACAACTAAACTTGGTAAATGACAGAATACCCATGAACTATTACCTTCATAGTGGTTGGTTGAATGTTGGTGGGGGATGCCATGAAAGCCGAAGTGACATTAGCCCAAGGACGAGTACCCTCTCCAGTACTCTAGATATGGTTTGCATGCATAGCCATTAAGTTCCTAGAGGTAGAGCAGTGCACTACCATAAGTGCAATGTTAAGGCCCTTCATTTAAATGGTTTGGGGATGAGGGCGGTGGTTGGGGGTAATAACTCCCCTAGCTGCCAGTGCACCACCTTTCTCTCTTTGGCCAGATGTCCCATCCAGGGATAGAATGTGTTGGAGAGCCAACTCCTTGCAATGAGACAATAGTTGTGTGTCCTGAAATTTCCCTGTGTTGATGAAGATGTAACATAGAGGAGAGGCAACGCCTTCATTTCCTAACCTGTCTACTACCTGGTTGGCTTCTCAATGGAAGTGAGAAGTGATAAGTATGAGAGAAGGTTGAAGAAGGGATTTCAGGTTGTTTAAGGTGCCCAAAAGATGCCAATTGGGAGTAATCTTTTCAGGATCATTGCCATTGATAATTTTGGCAACAAGATTAATGATCACTTTAGATTCCCCTTCAATTATAATACGAGTGAGTCATACATCCACTTCCCTTTGGATTCCTCTGATAAGGCCCCACAATTAAGATGAATTGTTCATGTCATATCCCAGATGCTCGGCCAAGTGGTACTGAAGATGTCCTATATTGTCCTTGATGACTGCTCCATATCCTGCTAAACTGGGATTTACCTTAGAGGCCCCATCAAATTTGACTTTGTATAATCCTAGGGGTGGGGGAGACCAAGAATGGGAACTGGACTAGGATGAAGCTTTGCAAGATTGAGTTACAAAAGGAATCAGGTGAAGGTTAGACTGCCAGGTTGCAAGAATTGAGATCTGTAGGGGTTCCGAGGGAAGCTCATCCTGGGTCTAGGATTGGGTATAAATTGTGTCCTGAACATGTTTTTGGATAGTGGAACAAAGGAGAATGGGGGGGAATCCTGGGAATAAAAAAATAATCTATTCCTTTCTTGCCAAAGTAGCCGAACAATAGACCCTGGAAGGATTTTCCAGATTTTGTTTAGTATAGGATTTTGGAAGGATCTATTTCCCTAATTTCTGATGGTATTTCTGATGTTGTTTCTTTCTCTTCAGGTTCTTCTCATATGTTTATATGCTTGATCCCATATTAGTCCACTAAAAGGACATTGCTTGATATTGTGCTCCATTGTCTCTTCCTACTGATGAAAAACATGGCAAATTGAGGGTCCTATGAACCCTCTTCACCTTAGATTATCCCACGTTAATATTTTATTTTGAACGAGAAGTTAGAGAAACATGGAGACTTTTGGCTAGAGCTTGGATTTCCATATTATGTTCTAGAGTATTTCTTTCGGTTTATTCTAGAAGTTTTCCTATAGGTGATATGCCTCTTTGAGTGTGAACATTCCATTGGGATTTTTTCCCCATATGAGAATATTCATATCCTCACTTATACAGATCTTCCTCTGGTTTATCATTTCTTCCCAAGGTTGTAGATCACAGTACATTGTCACATATAGTTCTTGTGGGGAGGTTTTCCAACTACACCATGGAAGGTCAAGAGAGACACCCAACCATAGGTTAACTACTTTTTGTTTCTTCCAATCTTCCTCTACTTGGTAGGGGAAAAGATATTCCTTTGAATGCAGTGGGGGGAGTTGTTGCCAAGAGTTCATCCAAAATAGGGCGCTCTGACCATTCCTAATTTCCCAAAAGGCATGACCTTGTATATCGGTTGATTTTTCCAAGTTGTGTTACATATGTTAGAGCCCTGGATCTGACCTATCAACCGAATGAGTTGAGCTTGAGGGGTGTTCAGTGTATATTTTTGTTTCCAAAGTTTGGCCCATAGTTCTCTTGGGGTTTTGAGCTAGCGCCACCAAATATTTTCCCCGATGATGTTATTTAGCATACCCAGGTCACGAAGACCTAGTCCCCCATGAGATTTCAGTTTGCAAACTTTGTCCTAGATGAAAAGGGTCCATTTTTTATTGGGGTCATATCCATGCTAGAGGACATTTTGTTGTAGGTTTCTTACACTTTTGATAAAAATTTGCGGAGCTTCCAAGGATGAGAAGATATAGGTAGGGATTGCTTGAAGCACTAACTTTAGGATGATAACTCTAGCTAGGAGGTTGAGGGATTTGAAGGTCTAGTTGCTGAGGTGATTGGATATGGAGAGGAGAAGGGAGTCCTAGGAGATATTTTGGGTTGTAGAATCGAAAAGGGGGAGACCTAGATAATAGGAAGGAAGGGAGAAAATTGGTATTTCCAGCAGACGAGAGATATGAGGTTGAGCTGTTGGGGGGGTATTAAAGAGAAAAACTTGAAATTTGTACAGATTGAAGGAGGTGTCAGAGGATTCACTGAAACCATTGAGAATATTGTTGATCTTGTTGGCTTCCTAAGTCATGGGAGAGTTCAAAATCATGGTGTCCTACACAATTTTTTTATGGGAGGCAGTCAGTTGTATCCTATGTAGATGGAGGCCTTGGAGGGAGCCATCCAGAATAGAGGCTTTGATATAACGGCCTAGACCTTCTTCCATGATGACAAAAATAAAAGGGGAGAGGAGATATCCTTGCCTAATGCCTTGGGTGGGTGAGAATGGTTGAGAGGGGACTCCGTTAACAAGGATGGAGAAAACAATAGAAGAGATGAGATGCATTACCCAAGCAATCCAGTCACTGTCAAAACCAAAGGCTATGAGGAGGGATTTGATGTAATGCCAACTTATGCAATCAAAAGATTTTGAGAGGTCAAGTTTGATTAGCATACATCGGTTATAGGTGGTCTTGAGTGAATGGATGACTTCATGAACCAAGATGACACTGTCCCTTATCTTCCTTCCCTCTAGATATCCTCATTGTTCTTCAGAGATGATGAAAGGGAGGATCAGATTGATTTGCATTGCAATGACCTTGGAGATGATTTTGTAGATTATGTTACAAAGTGTGATTAGCCTAAAGTTCTTCATATTGGTGATTCTTTCCTCCTTGGGGATCAGGGTGATAAAAGTGTCATTTAGAGCAGGGAAGACTTTGCCAGAAACATAGGATTCCTCAATTAGTTTCCAAACCTCTTCATGGATCATAGGCAAGAAATAATGGAAGAAGTATGTGGTGAAACCATCAGGTCTGAGCACTTTTCCTAGAGGCATCTACGTAATTGCATGATCCACTTCTTCCTTTGTTATAGGTCTCATGAGGGCTTGGTTATGTTTTGGGGTTATCAGTGCAAGAATATGTTGAGTGATGTGATTTATAGTTAGGGTTTTGTTGATGTCAGTCTCTGAAAGAATATTCTTGTAATAATTAACCAACTCCAAGGATATTTCATCATGATTGAGAATATTTTTACCTTGTGCATCCTCAAGTTTTATGATATGGTTGATGAAGTGCCTGTGGATCATAAAGTGATGGAATAATTTGTTATTCTTTTCTCCCTCCTTAAGTCATTAGATTTGATACTTTTGTTTCCAAAGGGTTTCCTCCTACTTGTATCGGTCTTCAAGTTTATTTTTTAGGCTCTCCTCCTCCCGTTGTTGGTCCTCCATGTAACCTGTTAGAATTATCTCTCGTTGTATTTCCTCTAGTCTCTCCTCTAGAGCTTTCTACTCCTAGAAGATGTTGCCAAAGACATCCTTGTTCCATTGACCGAGCTATTGTTTGAAGTTTTTTATCCATTGTTGGAATCTGTACATCTTGGTTCCTTGTTGAATCTCTGCTTTTTCCCACCAGAATCAAGATAATTCATGGAACTCTGTATTATTTAGCCAAAATTTTTCAAACTAGAATGGTTTGAATTTATGGGTGGAAATCGTATCAAGCCAAAGTTGAACTGCCAATGGTCTGAACTAGATTTGGGTAGGATAGTTTCTTCAACTACTGGTCCTTCAAACATTAGTGTTTCATAAATTAAGAATTGATCTAGCTTGCAGGCTATTTTCTGATTCCTTGAACGCTTATTGGACTAGGTAAAGGAGCCATTTTGATGCAACACCCCTACCTCAACAGGTTTTGCATGACCTCTCGGTCTTTGGATATTTCTACTTCCTTAAGCCAGAATGGCTCTTTAGTTCCCATTGGAACCTTCACATGTATAAAGATAGGTCCTTCTTAGAAGTTATGTCTGTGCAAACAAGCACTAGGCGTGAACTTCCACTCCATGTGACCAACCAACGTGACCACAACCTTTACCGGAAAGGGTATTTTCAGATTTCATGAGTTCGTGATTTCTGTTGTGAGACCCTCTGACTCCTTTGACTCCTGAAACCCCAAAATGGGCTAATGGATCTTTAACTCCTCCCTTATGCCTCAATCATCTGGCCTTAGTCATGTCCTAGGGTCCACCTCTCAGCGTGCCAGGATTTTGTGACTCGTGAGTTTGCGATGCGACTCCTGTCCTTTCTCCCAAAATCTAAAATCACGACTTATTCTCCTCAGATCGACGAACCTAATCTTCCCACAATCTGATGGTCTAGATTGTGTCAGAATTTTGCATATCAGGATTTCACAACTCAAGATCTCCATGTCACGACCTTCTCCACACTCTGACTCTCGAAATGTTGAAATTTGAAACCACAAGCTCAACAACTCCCATTGATCCAAATCTAATGGCGATTATTCCTCCTGATCTTGCGAGTGTTGAAGGACATGAAACCTTAACTTCTCTGCTAATCTATTGGATGTAACGGTCCACAATGAATCAGTAGTTCTCCCTGTAATAATTTCAACTGTCCGTTCAAGTTCTCGATACTCCTAGCCAAATAACTAGCATCTTCCTTCTGAGCTTGGTTTCTGCAAGGTAAATTCAACCCTCATCTTCCCTTCGAGTGCTTCAAAGTATCTATCCCTCCTGATCTTGGTTCTTTCTGCAAACTCAAGGATTCCAAGGGATTCTGCCCACACTCCTTGTGACTTCACGATAATCTCTAACCATCTGAACTCTCCAATTCTATGCACTCCTTGCGACATAAATCCTTCAATTGGTTGGAAAAGTATAAGACTTCAACTTCCTGTGCACACCTTGCACAAATCTGTGATATACATGCACTTTTGCTAGTATGAGAACAATGGTATCTCTCCTGATATTTTCTAAGGTAAAACTCAGAACTTGTCAACACATTCCTTGCAGACTTTCACTGCACTCCTTGTAGGAATTCTCAGGAAGGGAAATAGTTGGAACTCATACTCTCCCCCTCACAGACTTCATACATTCAACATGAAATCATGCACATAAACAACATTAAAACAAATGCATGATAGAGATTGAAATTAACTATAAACATACCATTCAATAGATGTAAACAAAATTCATAAACACCATGAAGTTGGATCAAAGTTTTCTTATATTAATCCAAGTGCATCTATACATGGGTCCTATAGAAACAACTATTTGCTCATACAAATTTTTACAATCTATGTTCTTCTTTTCTCTCGTATTCTCTTTCTCTACATATCTTTCTCTTACAATGAGAATAATGGTACAATACAATCCACACGAGGGATATTTCTATAGTTTTCCCTCCTACAAGCTCTATCTATATAATCAAATTAAATCCTACATCTACTTTACATTTATTACATTAAATGGATCCAACAAATAGATGAGAGAAACCTCTCAAGATCTGTGTTACAATATCCAAACCATAAAAGAAAAAATATATTTTTCAGATATTACGTTAATGCTTCATCCTTCCAAATTAAAAACATCCTCAAAACATGCGTTGGTGCATATCCAACTTTCCTTCCTCTTTGTTGGCTTGCTTACGATGCTCTTGCATCATACTCCTCTGGCTAAAAAATTCATAGACTCCCATCTATGAGATCCTGCACTGTCTGTCCATGTTTCTGGATCTCTGCTTAGCTTTCCCAACTGGCATCTTCAATCGGGTGTCCCTTCCACTTTACCAAGTATCCAAAATACGTCTTTCTCTGGGTCTTCTTGCTAACTCTCTGATCAATGATCTTTTCCATTTGCAGCATTTCATCTACATGCAGTTGTTTGACCTAGTGAACTTCTTTCTGAGTCTCTTCTCCTCTCGATTCATCTTCTCTGTAAGGATACAGATCTGCTACGTTGAATATGGGTGATATTCCCACATCATTTGGCAATTCTATCTCATAAGCATTTGCCTCAAATTTTCTCAGAATATTACACGACCCTATCCTTTTCATATTCAACTTTTTATATGTTCCCCTTGGGAATATTTCCTTTTGTAGATGCGCTAAGACCAAATCTCCCATTTAGAATTTAAGATCTATCCTATGTTGATCTGCTATGCACTTATATTCCTGGTTGGAACTCTACAACCACTCTTTAATCTTATTGTGGAGCTCTTGCATCTCTACTACAAAATCTTCTGCTCCATCACTTCTAAACTCGTTCTGCGCTATGTCTCTCAACTCAGAATCACCTCTTGGTTTCATTCCATACATTATATGGAATGGGCTCTATCCTGTGCTCCGATTAGGTGAGTCGTTATACGCAAATTCCTCTTGCGGCAGAATCTGATCCCACTGACTATGATGTTCAGCTACTAAAATCCTCGATAAGTCTCCCAAACTTCAATTCACTACCTTAGTTTGTCAATCCATCTGAGGGTGATATGTTGAGCTAAAATATAAACTTGTCCCCATGTTTTTCCATAGTGTCCTCCAAAAATGACCAACAAATTTGGTGTCTCTGTTTGAAACAATACTCTTGGGTAAACCATGAAGTCGAACAAACTCTTTGAAAAACAAGTTTGCAATGTGTGTTGCATCACTGGTTTTATGACATGGAATAAAATGTGCCATTTTCGAGAATCTGTCGACTACCACGACTATGGAATCATGACCCTTCTATGTCCTTAGTAGTCCTAACACAAAATCCATGCTTACCGCATCCCACGGCCTCTCTGGTACTGGCAATGGTTGATACAATCATGTATACTATCTTTTCCCCTTTGCATGATGGAAAATTCTACATCTATTCACAAAATTCTTGACATCCATCCTCATCCCTGGCTAATAATACAAATTGTTCAGTTGTGAAGTGTCCAACCAATCCTCCACTTTGTTTTTCCTTTAGAATATTTTCTCTCATAGAGATCTTCGGGATAGACAATTGATTTTCTTTGAATACCAATCCATCCTGGATCAAGTATTCAACCCATTGGCTTCTATCTCTTAGAATAGGATTCTCACATTCTTCATAAGCATCCTTGAAATCTGAATCATCTATGTACATATCCTTAAGGCTATTAAAACCTAAGGTATTCACATGAAACTCCTGCAGAATCAAACATTTCCTGCTCAATGCATCAACAACCTTATTAGCAGTTCCAGAAATGTGCTTTATGACAAAAATAATTTTTTTCATATATTCAACCCATTTTGCAATCTTTTTGATTAGTTTCTCTTGTCTGGTTACGAATTGTAAAGCATGGTTGTTGTTGTAGAAAACGAACTTTTTCAGAACCAAGTAGTGCCTCCATTTCTTCAATGCTTGTATGACTACATAAAAATCTTTGTCATACATGGAATAATTCATCTTGGCGTCATTTAGCTTCTCATTAAAGTATGAAACTGGTCTATTGTCTTGACTTAAGACTGCTCCAATCACAAATCTAGTTCTGTCACATCTCACTTGAAATGTATTACTAAAATATGGCAAAACAAGAACTCATTGTCCAGTTATATTCTCCTTTAACAACTTGAAACATTTCTCTGCATCCTCTGTCCAATGAAAAACTTTATGTCTTTTCTTGACTGTGTCTATCATTGATGCACAAATTTCACTGTAATTTCTAATGAACTTCTTGTAAAAACTAGCTACACCATGGAAGCTTCTGACTTCAAAGATATTCCTTGGCGACAACCATTCTTTGATTTCTTTTACCTTCTCAGGATCCATCTTCAACTCATTCGAAGAGATCTAAAAACCTAAATAAATGAGCTCTTTCTTCATGAAAGATGACTTCTTCAGATTTATCAACAACTTCTCTTGCTGCAACCTCCTCATAACTAGAGTTAGGTGTCTCAAATGTTCTTCCTCAGTCTTACTGAAGATCAGTATATCGTCAAGATACACAATTACAAAATTTCCAATGAAATCCTTCAAGACTTCGTTCATCAATATAATGAAATTACTTGACGCATTCGTCAAGACAAACAGCATGACAAGCCATTCATACATCCCTTCATTCATCTTGAATGTTGTCTTCCATTCATCATCTTACCTCATTCTAATCTAATGATATCCGCTTTTCATGTCATATTGCCATGGTCTCCCCAACATTCATGTCATATTGCCATGGTCTCCCCAACAAAACATGACAAAAATCCATGGGAATAACATCACATAAGATCTCATCTCTAGATACCCCTATCTTAAATTCAACTAAACACTATTTAGTGACTATTACCTGATGTACCTTTTTCAACCACGAAACCTTATATGGGCTCGGATGTGCAACTATTTCCAATTCCAGCTTCTCCAAAATTTATGTGGATACTAGATTATTTGTGCTTCCACTGTCTACTATCACGTTGCATATCCTATCCTTTCTCTTGTAAGCATTTCTGAACAAATTTTTCCTTTGGACTGGATTCTTTATCTCCTTCTCTGGATTCAAGAGAATTTTCCTCATTATTAAGGATCTTCCTCCTTCTGCATCTTATGCCTCAACATTTTACCTTTGCGATTCTGAAATGTGAGCTTTGCCTCCCCCATCTCTTTTTCTATCGAGAAATTCAAAATACTTGTGTCCTATCTTTCCACATAAAAAACACCTTATTTCACCACCTCTGCCTCTTCCTTTTCCTCTTGCTCGAGGAAAAGTGTTCCTATCGACATCCTATACTCCTTGTGAGCTTCCTCCCCTTTCTGGGTAGTTATGAGGTTTCTTTTCATCATCTTTGGGCTTCTACACTTTGTATTGGGAAATGTCTTTGCTTATTCTCTAACTTCTACCTATGCCCCATTGACCTTGCTTTCAAGCCAATTTTACTTCTGCCTTTGAAGCAATTTGATAAGCATCTTCCACATTCCTGATTGTCACCATGCTCATCTCATCTTGGATTTCATATCTCAATCCATTCATGTATCCGGTCACTTTTTCATCATCGCTCTCATGACAACTTGCTCTGATGTTGAGTCTGAAAAATTCTTTAGTGTATTCCTTCACTTTCATCCCCTGCTGTCTCAAATTCTACATTCTTCGAAACAAATTAATTTGGTAATCTTTGGGTATAAAATTGGCTTTCATATTTGCTACCATCCTATCCCAGTTTTTGATTCTTTGTTTTCCTTTGCAACGCCTGTCAGCCTCTAGTTCATCCCACCACAGTGATGCATGCCCTTTCAGTCTAGTCACAACATGTTTTACTTTCTTATCTTCTTCTATATCCTCATAGTCGAAGTATTTATCCAGAGCTCTAAACCAATCTTGCAGCTCCTCAACATCTAAGTTGCCTTCATACATCGGGATGTCCATTTTTTCTCTGGCCCCTATTCTTGAAACAACTTTGAATAGATGTTCTTCTGTAGCATTTTCAGCTACAACTTATTCTTTCGCTCCAGCTTCATTTTCACTTTCAGCCTCATTGATATCTCCAATATCAGTTGTTCGTTTTTGTGTTGTTTACATAGCATCCAATCGAGCACGAAGTTCTCTCATTTCCCTTTCCACGGATGGATCGAGCACGGGTCTCTCCTGACGTATTCTTGGTGACATTGTTTAAATCCATTCCATGAAGAATTCAAATCACAACTTGATTTATGTCTCCCTTTCTTACCAAAAACAATGATTATAAGCTCTGATACCACTTGGCATAGCACCCCTACCTCAGTAGGTTTTGTGTGACCTCCCGGTCTTTGGATATTTCTACTTCCTTGAGAGGGAATGGTTTAGTTCCCACTAGAACATTCGAACGTATAACCACAGGTCCTTCTTAGAAGTTACACTTGTGTGAAGAAGCACTAGGCACAAACCTCCACTCCACGAGACCAACTAGCATGACCACAACCTTTACCCGAAAGGGTGTTTTCGGATTTCACGACTTCGCGGTTTCTGTTGTGAGTCCCTTTGACTCCTTTGACTCCCAAAACCCTGAAATAGGCTAATGGATATTTAAATCCTCCCTTATGCCTCAACCATGTGGCCTCAGTCATGTCCTAGGGTCCACCTTCGAGCGCGTCGAGATTTCGTGACTCATGAGTTCACAATGCGACTCCTGTCCTTTCTCCCCAAGTCCAAACTCATGACTTCTTATCCTCATATTGATGGCCTTAATATTCCCATGATCTAACGGTCCATATTGTGTCGGAATTTCATGTATCGGGATTTCACAACTCAAGATCTCCAAGTCACGACCTTCTCCATGCTCCGACTCTCGAAATGTTGAAATCTGAAACCACAAGATCAATGGCTCCCGTTGATCCAAATCTAACGATGACTATTCCTCCTAAGTTTGCGAGTGTTGAAATACACTCAGCCTTAACTTCTCTGCTGATCCACTAGATATAACGGTCCAGGGCGAATCGATAGTTCTCCCTCTGAGAATTTCAACCATCCGTTCAAGTTCTTAATGCTCCTAGCCAAATAACTAGCGTCTTCCTTCTAAGATTGGTTTCTGTGAGGTAAATTCAACCCTCATCTTCCCTTCGAGTGCTTCAAAGTCTCTATCCCTCTTGATCTTGGTTCTTGCTACAAACTCAAGGATTCCAAGGGATTCTGCATGCACTCCTTGCAGCTTCATGATAATCTCTGATTATCTGAACTCTCCAATTTTGTGCACTCCTTGAGACATAAATCCTTCAACCGCTCTCCTAGTTGGAAAAGTATAAGACTTCAACTGCCTAAGCACACCTTGCATGGCTCTGTGCTATACTTTCACTTTTGCTTGTATGAGAACAATGGTATCTCTCCTGACCTTTTTTGAGGTAAAATTCAGAACTTGTCAATGCAATCCTTGCGGACTTTCACTGCACTCCTTGTAGGAATTCTTGGGAAGGGAAACAATTGGAATTCATACTCGCCCCCTCACAGAATTCATACATTCAACATGAAATCATGCACATACATAGCATTGAAACAAATTCATAACAGAGATTGAAATTAACTGTAAACCTACCATTTAATAGATGTAAACAAAATTCATAAATACCATGAAGTTGGATCAAAGATTTCTTATATTGATCCAAGTTCATCTATACATGGGTCCTATAGCAACAACTATTTGCTCATACAAAATTTTACAATCTCTATTCTTCTCTACTCTCCTATTCTCTTTCTCTACAACTCTTTCTCTTACAATGAGAATAATGGTAAAATACAATACATACAAGGGATATTTTTAGAGTTTTCCCTCCTACAACCTCTATCTATCTAATCAAATTAAAGCCTACATCTACTTTATATTTATTTTATGTGGTTGTGGAGAATCTTCTACTTGGATTTCCCATTTAGGCCCCTAATATTCCAGGTGATGATCTTCATCATTGAGAGTTGGAGGATTGTTTGAAGAAGTTCTCAGGTAGACAATGTATCTGACCCGAGTTGATCAAATATTTGCTTGCTTCCTTTATCAATTGTTGTACTGATTTATGTACTCGTCTTCTTCCTTCTTTGGGATTTCTTTTTGGGTCTTGATATGGGTCGAGGATGATTCCTAGCTAAGAGGTAGTACCAACAGTGGATTCTAGGAAAACCTTGTTGACCTTCCTAAGCTTCTCTACTTGTATGGTTTTTAGATCCCGTTTGTTGAGGGATTCCTCTAGCTTGTCTAGATCTATGTCTTCTAGTTCTTTCTCATCCATTTGCATTGGGGTGTCCTCTTCATATTTTTCATTTGTGGAAGTTTTTTCCTGGGGTTGGGGGTCCATGTTTTTGTTTTTTTTGGATCTGGATTTGGGTTTTGTTTCTCTTTTCCTTTGTTGATGTGTTGGTCCATTGACTTATGGGGGTTCTCAACCTCTTCTGCTTCTGGTATACTATTGAGGGCATCAAAGGCATTGGTGTTGAAGATTTTGCATCCACTTATTTGGTTGGATTTTTTTTTTATCTTGCTTCTTTCAGTTCGTAACTTGGGTAAAGACATCCTTTTGTTTCTCTTCAAAAACTAGTTTTGTTGGAGCATTGAGAGGGTATTCCCTGAAGAGGTTCCCATGTTCATGAAATTTTCTTCATCTAAATGGGATGTGTTCATAGTTGATGGTTTGTATCAATTCTTCATCTTGATATTCCAAAGTAATTGAGCTAGGTAAGGATTTGGATATGTTCATGTAGACACAAATATGGGTGTATGTTGTGTAACTCCTTTTCTTGGTAGCTTCTGATGATTTGAGATGGCTTCCTAGTGTGTTTCCAATGCCCGTTAAGATTTATTCCAACCATAACTCCTGGGGTAATGAGTAGAGGTGGATCTAGAATGGAGAGAAGGCAAAGTGCTCCTTTTCTAGGCAGAATAAATCTATCCAGGAGCGTAGGTATAGACCCCCATAGTTGTAGAATTAGGGGTCGTTCTCAAATATTTGTTCTTTGTCCTCCAGGTTATAAAAGATGACCGTGAATAATACCTTCGATCTTAGCTGGAGCTCATAGTTCCCTTTTTGGTTCCACCAGGATTTTATCCATCGAGTGAGGTCTTTTTCTCAGGGCCAAAGCCCTAAACAATTTATGATCATAGCATGGTCCTTCATAAATTGGGTGTCCTCTCCAACCCTAGTGGATTTGTTCACATATTTTGGTGCCACTTGTTCCTGGGGGATGCATTTCCCTGCCACCCAGATTCAAGAATATTTTGGATGTGACGGCTCTGTGTCCATGCCTGTTTCATTTTCTTGTACTTGTTCATCTTGTAAGAACTATTCATAGAGGTGCAGAGGAGGTTCAAAGGGTGTTCTCCTAGCCTAGGCACCATTCATTTTGTTTGATGTAACATTCTAATAAGAGGGGGTTTTCACCCCTCCTTCCAAGTTCATGTTGTTGTGTCATCGGTAGCGACAAGAGAAACTATGACAATTGTGAGCAGGGGGAGTCTGAGGATGTCGAGGCTTGTGCAAGTGTAAGGCATCAAACCCTAGTTCGACACTCAGGTTTTCCAGTATAACATGTTTCTGTTATTTAATTTATTTGGAATATCATACTGAACCCATTTTTATTCGAGCCACATAATATTATTACACATGACCATAACACATTTTCTTTTTTGATACAATAATAAAGTTATAAGTCCAAGTAAACCTTATAATTCCCATTGCTTCTCTAAGCTTAAAATTGCAATTTTCATATAGGGTTCTGAGCTGGAGGATGTTTTCTTTGGATTTGTTTCTTGTGGAGGAGGTTTTCCCTAGAGTTGTTGTTTCTTGTGCATACATTCTATCCCTCTCTACCCAAGATGCAGTTGATATGGTGAGATGAATTACATTAATACCTAGTGAATGAGGAATTAGAGAATCAGGTTAATTCCTTCTCCATTTGCCAATTTCTCACAAACAACTGAAAACTCTATTTCAATGCAAGGGATTCAATGTTCAAGATATAGTCAGTCTATCAGGCTGGTATAATTTTTTTTACAGAATACATCTATCCTTTGATTTTAATAACCATTAATATATCAACTCATTTATTGATGACTAAATTTAGTAAGTATACACTAACTGATCAATGCTGAAATCAGACAAATGTTGAATATATGGTTTTAATATTTTTGGAAAACCTCCACGATACTTGTCCTGAAATAATATTATTTTGAAAAAGGTGATTCTGTCAGAACTCGATCCGAGTGTCATAATAGTAACTGTAACAACTTCCATGTCTTATAGAATATTTTCTGACTTTAGTCTTCTGCCAAAGCCCCAACACTGTAAAAACCTCCATGTATTATTTTTATAAGGCTTTACTCTCCATCCTTCATTTTCATGGGACTTACTATCCATCTATCATTTGCGTGGGGAATAGGATGGGCACAACCATCTATACCCCTATTTTTTCTCATCCTCCATCCACTAAGGTTGGAGGTTATGGCTTCCAGGAGCATGCACACCACAATCGGTGCATGGATTCATAGAAATACATGAGCCCTTAGAAACCCTGCTAAAGAACTAAGACTTGAAGGTTTTATCTGAGCCCTTGGAACAAATATTTCAAGATTCAAGGTGGAGGGGGGCTCTTGTGCCTTCTACTTGAAAAGAGAGGAAAATCTAGGGAAGAGAATCCTTCTCTTTCCCTTTCTTATGTCTCCATTTGACTTTCAAAATGAGATGAATTACATTAATACTAAGGAGGAATTAAATAATTCGACTATCATAATAGAATAGTTTTTATTTTAAGGAATTAACCTTGTTTCGATCAAACTAAATTTAGATTGAAATCGTTTGTTTATGTATAGCTCAACCCTGGTATTCCTTATTGGGAACTGAGAATAGGGCGTAGATATGGACAGGTATCACTAACAAGTGTAGCAAGTGAAAACATGAAAAAGAAGGGGAAACCTCTGTAATGATCCTCCCAGACTATCCTCCAGGTTGGTTAGACTGTCACGTCTTTGTTTCATCTATCTGTCCATGAACTTGAGTGGATGGATTCGAGCAGACCCTAACTCAATATGGAATGGGATAGCTCCATGCATGACTCCACTAAAATAGACATTTTTTCTTCCTCGTCAACATGGTGTTAGCACTTTAGGTAAGAAGTTGGTTGGATATAAAATAATTTAGGTAGATCGTTGGACACTGGCAGACCTTAACATATGCCTTCCTACTAACTGAAAAAGAGATCTCGATGACGAGTGTAAAGAAAGTGTGCACCAATTGAAAATACAAAAACAAATAGGATTTAAATAAGGCTTGCCATAAGATATAGATTAATTTAGACAGGTCGCTCATCCTTAACCTTGGCCTTGGGGAAGAGGTAAAAAATTACCTGGTTGCGGGGGACATAACAAGAATCATCTGGTGTGGGTGAGTGATTAGTCGGTTCCATGATGAGTGATAGAGGGCGATGGCCCTGGATCACATCAGATTCGTGGATACTATTTCCCAGTGGACCTAGAGGCATCAATGTGGCTAACCTATATGTTTACTGGTGAATATTTGTAGAAGTATTCACAAATAATGAGTAGGTACAGTTTTTATTTCCAAATCACAATCATCCATAACAAGGGTTCTTTATCTCAGTTCCTTAGTACGATCTCACAATCCCATTTGGCCCAATGACAGAAAGGAATTTTTAGGTTGGAAACAATAATTTATTACTCATTCATCTGTTCATTTCATTTATTCATCATTCCCCTTCGAGGACCTCAAAAATGAAAGCACCTCCCTACAGTTGCAGTTATCCACAACTATGGTGTAGATTCATGAATGATATTTGGTTCCAATTCTAGACACATATAAAGGTGTGGTTCTATATTCATAATCAATTGGTCAAGTGAAACGACCTGATGTCTGGGTGGACTAGGATAAGGCACCAACGGAGGCAGTTGTGCCTAAGGAATTCACATTTTCCAACCTAAAGAAGTTAGTGAGCCATTCAAATGGTGAAATCAAAATAAAATAAAGGTGAAATGCCATTATGTATACTTAAAGTAGTGACAAAACATTATATAGTCTTTATATGAGACATGTAATTACACATTTGAGAATTAATCTCTCTCTCTCCAGCAAAAGATCGTGTGGGGTGTGGGTACTAGAAAGAGACAAGAAGCTTTGTGAATCAAAAAATACCCACCGTCAATCCTACTCCTATATCCCCATGGATGTATCATGTCTTAGAGAGGGATGGTGCATTATACAAACAAAAAGTGACTCTTGGACCGGCCTGAACCCCTTCAAACTTAGTGAAATCTATGGGAAGTTGTTAGGAAGTGGAAACAAAACAAAGAATAATAACTAGACCATAAAACTGGAAGATTAAACCAAGAACAACAAACCACAAAATCGACACACTAATTTATATGGAAACCTGATATGAGAAAAAACGATGGGAAATGATAATTAATATTTTTATTATTCAAGGGAGAATTGCAATATCCAACCCAAGCATACAACCATCCTCTCCTCTCATACACACAACACCTCAGTATTGCGTCTTTCTCTCACACACTCCTTACACACATTTCTCTCTCACCTCTATGGGTAGGCTCGTATATATATCATCTCTCAAATAGTTAAACTAACTGATTATAATTAGATCCACCAGTTACATAATATGTCCACAGGAGAGTACACACATGCACATTCCTAACATAGCTTCATGCATGTGCATGTAAAATCATGGGAAATTCATTGGCATGTTTCCAACAATCTCCACCTTGATAAAACTTTACCTGATATATCATGCCCTTAATTAATTCATCACCTTCTCTGCAAGTCAAGAGAATCAAAACACCATCACAACTCCACAAATTCTATAACAATACTATTACATGAACATGCCTACACGATTCACTCTAGTATGGACCATTATGCCTCCATCGGTAACTTGTCTAATAGGTCAATGCACTTGTCCCATATTAATACACCAGACCTTTTGTCAAATTCACAACACTTTGACTACCACAAAACACCACATCCTTTACCTATCCAAACTTACCCAATATATCCTTTCATTCTTGCAATACATAACTTGAGGTAGGTCTCCTCTTGTCCAAATCTCATGAATCATAACCACATACTGAATCACTGCAACCACTGTAGGTGATACTTTTCTTCTGTGTTTGAAGGAACAATTTCCATTCTCTTCACTTGGTTTTGACATGTGTCTACTAAAAACACCAACTTCACGTGAAATGTTGATCATTTACCATCACAATCATCAAACTTCCTACCATCATATAATACTTGAGACATGTAACTCTTTTCTTCTTCATCAATTAGGACATAAACTTGAAGATAAATTACAATGGAAATCCAAATGGATTTTACCAATTTTATATTATTCATACCGAATTTCCTGAGTATATTCACCACATACTTTTGTTGTGATAACAAAGCTTACCATCCTTCCTATCTTTGTGTATTTCCATGCCCAAGATTTATTTTGTTTCTCTCAGAACCTTCATAACAATGGCCTAACCAATTGAGCCAACTTGTTGGCCTCAACCATGCTTGTGCTTGCAACAAGCATAAAATATAACACCAATATAATGAATATACCATAAACACAATGGTTATACTCATTTCTTGTAAAAGTTTGCTCACCATGAAGGAATCAAACATCTTATACCATTTTCCTGGCATGCTTTAGGCCATATAATGATTCTTGAGTTTGAAAACAAATCTGTTGGTGTGATTCCGAACTAACCGTTCTGGTTATTCCATATACATCCCCTTATCCAAAAACATCCATGTGAAACAATTTTAACATCTAGTTGTATTATCACAACCAGTGTTAACACAACATGAATAGAAACAACTTTTAACAACTGGTGAAAAATTTCATGGAAATCAATACTTTCAAAATACCTTTCTTCAACCAATCATGCTTTGAACCTTTCATCTTTTACTACGTTTCATTTTATAAAAAGAGATTCATAAAACACTGCATCTCTATCCCTGATGATTTTGTGGGTAGTAGGATCCCACAATCTGCACCCTTTATCATCATCACCATATCAAATATCTACCTGTTTGATTTGGTTCCTACTTAGAAATTTGATAAAAAACATAATAAGCACAACCGAATAATTTCACATTTGAGTAATTACCAGATGACATGTTCATACCTCTTCCTGAATCTTCCTGTCTTTTGCAACTAATGGTGACCGAGTTACTAGATAACTCAACCGCTTATGTCCACAACTATTGTTGCAACTTGGAATTAATGAACATTCCTATTTGATCTTAGCTTCCTTGAAATACTTTCCAAGTTCCATGGATATGAACCTACCTTCATCATATATTCTCAAACACTTGATTGACCTACCAACGCATCAACCTTTCTACATACTCACCCTTATAACCTAGACACACTTCTCCACTTCAAACATTTCATTCAAACAACTTTGACCAAATCTAGCCAAGCCAACCCAAGTGAACCTTTTTGCTAACCTCCAGGGACCTCACACTAGAGTCTCAGTGCTCTACCTTAACATGAACAATCCCTTGACCAAATATGGTCAAGCCGATCAATTAATCCTTCACCGCTTACCTCTAGGACCATTTACAATGGATTTCACCAAGCCTTTTATAGGATTCATTACATGCGATACATGGACATAATGCCATAGGATACCCAAAAAACATAGGGACTTAAAAACCACTTGCTTTGACATAAAAACTAGATTTAACTCATTAACTCTTTCACCGAGTCAAGGTTAACCGAACATACATGCCCCCCCACATATTCAATCTACCTAAATCTACATATAGAATTTTCATAGGTGACTTCATAAACCAGGGGGATGCATTCCTATCCAGGTCTTATAGACATATTCCCATTTACATGCAATCAATAATTTTTGCAACTGCAAAGTAAACACATTTTTTTTCTTTTATTATTATTTCGAGGTGACTCAGCCATCATCTCCCCGCACCTTCTATGTGAACATGGGTGGTGAGACACAACAGATAGACAAAACTTTATCAACCATACTTGTAGCTTAATTTTTTTCTTTTGTGGATTCCTCTTTGGATGCTTGTTGCATTTCCAACAATCCTTCTTGAGATGCCCAGATTTTCCACAAAACCAACATTTTTCCTTACCCTTATTGTCTTTTGAATTAGACCTGGTTGTGCCTTTCTGATATAGCCCTCCTTCTGTAGATCGACCTCTGACCACCATTTCTTTTGTTGTTTAGGTTTCCTTACTGGATATTCTCTTCATTTCCTCAGACAATAGAGCTCCCACAACAATGTCATAATCAATGGCATATGTTGAGCTAAACCACATAGTTGTGACCAGATGATCCCAACACTCAAGAAACGAACACGATAGTGTAACTACCTTGTCCTCATCTTCTTACTTTACCTCCATACTATATAATTGGAAAATCAAAGTATTGAAAAAATTCAAGTGATCGAGAATTTTCATACCTTCTTTCATCCGCAAGTTGTACAACTTCCTCTTCAAGAAGATTTTTTTCATCAAAGACTTTTTCATATACAGACTCTCCAGTGTGTTCCACAAACCTATTGTTGTCACCTCTTCACCGATTTTAAATAACAATTCATCTTCCAGAGAAAAATGAATGGTACTCAAGGCACTTGCATCCATATCTTCCCAGTGCTCATCTATCATGCTTGTCGGTTTCTTTGTCTTTTCAGCCAATGATTTTTGCAATCCTTATTACACAAGCAAATCTCGTATCTTGAGCTTACATAACACAAAGTTATTTTTACCGCTGAATTTTGCCACCTCAAACTTATACCTCTACACTTTCTCCATTAGCATGAAAACTCCAAACCACTGCTTATAAAACCAAGTCTTTTATAGTGAAGGAGATTTATTATATTTAAGGTTAAACCCAAAAAAATATAAACTTTAATTAAAAGGCTTTAATTTTTTTTTATTAAATTAAAACCTTTTACCAAAAACCTTTAACTCTTCCACCCTTTTACCTTTTATTATGAAAAATACACCCTCTAAAAAAACTCACCTTTCATAAAAGATCACCTCCAAGGTTTAATACATGCTTCTCTATATCATTTATATCACATGTATATGTATCATAAGAGAAATATGACCTCTCCTTTATATGACGTGTTTAATAAAAAAAAACACCTTCACACCTTCACTTTGCATGAAAACACCTTCACACCATTATCCAAATTTTATTTTTTTTAAGATCGGTGCTCCTGTGGTACTTAAATGGGTGCGTGAATTTTAGAGATTGGCTCCCCTTGAGTGTGTATGGGGGACCGTCATTTTTCCAGTGCTATGTGTCACACAAACCAGGTGCACTAATTTAGGAAAAAATCTTATTTATGAAGTGTGGGAGCATCGACTCCCCTCTAATATTGTCTAGGAAGCGTCGGTAACCTGAAAACTCACTCAATCACAACTTTTTGTTCTCAGTAAATATCTAGGCTTCTGAGTACTTGGGTTTTCTTATCCTTCTATGTCAAAAACACGTCCAAAGGTTCTTTCACTTATAGGAGACCTATACACAATTCTCCTTGGATCACCTACTAAACCTACTCAACCTACTCTCATACCACTTGTTAGGCAGCGAAATAAAAACAAAGCATAATAACCAGAGCATAAAACTGCAAGATTAAACTGAGAAAAACAAACGACACAATTGACATAATGATTTATGTGGAAACCTAATATGGGAAAAAATCATGGGCAATGATAATCGATATTCTTATTATTCAAGTGAGAATTACAATAGCCAACCCAGGAATAAAACCATCCTTTCCTCTCATACACACAACACCTCAATATTGCATCTTGCTCTCGCACACTCACTACACACATTTCTCTCTCGACTCTATGGGTAGGCTCGTATATATAGCATCTCTCAAATACTTAGACTAACTGATTATAATTAGATCCACTAGTTATACAATATGTTCACAAAAGAGTGCATGCATGCACATTTCTAACATAGCTTCATGCATGTCCATGCGACCGCATGGGAAATTTGTTGGCATATTTCCAACAGAAACTTCGTGCCACACCTAATCATTATGGCTAGTGAAAGTTATAAATGCATGCTTTTAGGTTATGGAAAGATGTATACCGATGGCCAAGACCATGGGATTCCCAAGCGAAGTCTTTGGCGAGGGACCCAGGTGATTACCTAGATAGAAAGGAGGGTGCAGTGGGAAAGGTAGGAGTGAACACTAGCATTTGCTAAGGTATGCCATGGGTTCTGCTACTAAAAAATAATTAGGAATTCCATATTTTAAAATAGTTAGACACAATAGTGAATTCATTGTCATAGCAGTTCCAGTATTAGTGGATATAATATATTATAACATTTGATACATGGAGACAATAACAATATCCAATCACATTGAAACTCAATTATATATGATATATTCGCCTTGAAATATGAAGCCTTTGTAGCCACCACCACTAGTGCTCAAATTCAACTGATCACAGTGATAAGAGTGTGAGTGGATTATGTCGTTGAGACCTCAGTTGTTGCAGAGTGGCTTTCTTTAGCTTCAACTTTTGTAGCAGGCTTAAAGTCCTTGAAGGTCATTTTATCCACATGCGTATCATAATGCATAGCAGGAAGCTTATCATCTAGAACCAAGGTTCTTGTATCTTCTCTAGAAGTTCTAAGAGATAGGGCTATCCTTCTCATATGGGATCTTTTCATTGATGTGACTTATTAAATAATTGTATTAAATGAGCATAAACTGAAGTGCACCATAAAGAAGGAAGAACTCAATAATGAAGAGACAAATGCATCATATCTGAGCACAAAAAACTTGATAACAGAGCTCCTCCTTGGTGGACTACGTCTTGGGTCCTGCTCTCAAATGGGTAGGCCTTTTTATTAACTGAACAAAAGAATTTCGCAAAATACATAAGTATACCTCATTCTGAAGTTACGTTGCAAAATATTTGCTCATATTAGAAAAAACAATAGCACCACTGAATTTGTGGCATCGAATTAGCCAAAAATGATTGTCTCCATGCCTCGATCTGAGTCTGGCACTTTTAGGCCATTGAGAAAATTTGTCTTGGTTTTTGTGCCTACACCTGCAATTAATTCATGGGGAAATTATTGATATCCATGTTTCCCGTAAGGTTGTGCGCCTCCATTGTACCCTCGAACTCTTGCAGACTCGACTCTTAAGTAAGAAAAGCGAGCTGATGTACGAACATAGTCATTAGGCTAGTTGGTTGGCAGAGTTATATTAAGGAATATTTGTTGGGGGAGGTCCTAGGGTCAAACCCACAGGCCTCCCATTTTACCCCTCCATAGAACCTTTATCAGCGGATATGGTGGATGGTTGTGATATGTTTCTAACTGTGGTAGATATTTGTGATATGTTGCTAACTGTGGAAGATAGGTGTGATATGTTGCTAACTGTGGAGGATAGTTGATATGTGTCTCCATTTTGGTGGAACTTACTCCAAGTTTGGTAAACTAAGGTTGGCGCCATCCAACCCATTACCCCTTATGAAATTCAATTGTTGGGCGTCCTTGGGCATTTTCCCACTACCACATGGTAGACCATGACTGAGCCATGTGGAAGCCACTCATTAGCTCACATCACTTCATTGCACAGACAACCATGTCATCTATGTCTTTTCAGTCTGCCACATCAGCTTGTCGCGTGGCAGTACAAACTACCACATGACACCTTCCCATTGGTCCACGGATTTGACCATAAAATTCCAAAAATGAGTGACACGTGGCAACCTATGATGTTTCCATGTCACCATGTTGATGTCATGCGGACATCATCATGACATGTGTCACCCTCTATGTGTGCCATGTACATTGTATGGATGATGATGTCATCCATACTGATGCAGACGTCAGTAGTACAGATGCTGACTCATCCCTATTGATTGGGCTAGGTTGACCAAAACTTTGACCGCAAATATCTTTTGATCCATAACTCTATTTGAAAAATCATTTATGTTGTTGGAAATCTTGCGATGGACTCCTCACGATGATGCCAATTTCACTGATTTTCGAGGACTTCGATTTTTTTCCCTCTCTCTGTATGTTGAGGCCATCCTGATCTTCCTAGGTTGCTTGTGTGAATTATGAGTTATCCTTAGTATTCTCTAGATCCTTTTGGATCACACCTCCCCACTGAGAGATTTTTGTACCACCAAAAGATTTTATCAATCAACAAATAAGTGAGGGAAGAGTTCCCTCACCTTGTCCTTCTCAATCCACTTTGCCTTGCTTGGATGTGTTCCCTTTAAGCCCGCTCAAAGATAATCAACATCACCCCTGCGTGAAGTCCTCATCCTTATGTATAGGATGATATATTCCTTCAACTCGTCCAAGTACTCAAGAGAAAACTCATCAACTAAAGGTATTGAAACTTCCTCGCCTTGATCCATGATCATGGGAGGCTGAAAAAGTTTGAAGTTTTCTACATTTACAACTGAGTAAATATGCATATAAGGTGGAATATCTAGACAAAAATAATTGGTACCTCTTTTCTCCAAAATAGTGAAGGGTCCATATCTGATGGGCATGAGTGTCTTTCCTTCACCCTTCAATCTCTCATTGTTGATGTAAAGCCATACCTAGTCCCCAGCCTGGAATTGATGATCAACCTTGTTCTTGTCATGTCGATCTTTATATTGTGCTTTACTTTTCATGAATTGTTCCCTGACTTCTAGGTGTACCTGTTGGATCCTCAGAATGAACTTACGGGCCCTATCTTCATTTCTTTCTTCATTTGAGTCGACATATCTCTCATACATCAAGTCCAAAGGAACCTTACGAAAATACCCAAAACATGTCTCCAAAGGAGAACACTGAGTGGAGGAATGTATGGCTCGATTGTAAGCATGTTGTACATAGGGTATCTATTCATCCCATAACTTGGGATGCTTGCTGCAGTAGCCTCAAAGAAAAAGTACCATTTTCGGTTAGCAACCTCTTATTGTTCGTCGGTCTGTGGATGGAAGGAAATGATTCTTTTCAACTTGGTGTCCATCATTCTCCACAAGATTTTCCAAAAATCCACAAGGAATCAAGTATCTCGATCTGAAATAATATGTGTGGGTAACCTAAAGTGAACCCAAACATACTGAAAGAAGATATTAGCAGTCTTCTCAAGAATGATCTACTTTTTATATGGAATCAAGATACACATCCTGTTGAACCTATCCACTACAACATACAAATAGTCATGACCCCTTTTCTACATTGGTAAACCCCCTACAAAATACATGGTGATACATTCCCATCGATGCGATGGAACATGAAGTGGTGAGTATAGCCCCAATTTTCTATTAGTGGGATTACGAGTAGAACATATGACACACCCCTTTACATATTTAGTTACAATTGCTTTCATCTGAGGCCAACAACAAAATATCTATAGATGAGCCAAGTTTTTCCTACCCCAAAATTCCTAGACATAGGAGAAGTGTGAGCTTCTCGTATTGCATGGACTAGTTCACTTGTAGGAATACATAACTTTCCAAGATGGTAGAGTAGTTTTTCCTACAAACAATAGTTCTCTACCTGTGCACCATGGGTTAGCTTCTCAAATACTTATTTAAAATCTTCATCAACGACATATTTTTCCACATAGATATCATGAGATAAAGAAGCATTCTTCAAAATAATAAAAGCAACAATAGGAGGTCTATAAATCATATCAACTACGTTGTTACTCGTACCATTTTTGTGTAGTGGCTAGTAAAAAAAATCAACAAGCCTAGTAAAATCCTTACAATTACGCATAACATTTCTAACATAGAATTTCTGAGTGCGTAAATAATTCATTAACTTCAAATAAGCATATAAAATTTCAGCAGAATTTAACATTTAACATTTAACTACAGCATAAAAATAACTTAGCCATTTCACAAACAAATTACCTGCTTCTGATGCTAATTTCTGTCGATATGATTGTCCCTTCCCTACTGCCTTGCTGCCTTGTTGTTTCCTTCTTGCTGCCTGATGCACTGACCAACACTGCCCAAACCTACTATCCTCCCAGCCAGCTAGGAGTAGCATKTCCATCTCCCTAGCTCCATGAAACCGAAARGAATCCTGGCCCCCATGCCCAAAACCCCCAACAAACTGGTGCCCCCTATACTAATCCTCCCGACTACAGAGCTCAAACTATCCTCCTTACAAATCCAAGAGAACCCCCAAAAGAAAATTTCCAGTAGAAAATGATCCCCTTCCTTCGTAACCTCCTCCGCTCATATCCCTCCTTCACCGCCCTTTCCTCATTTACTTCCTTACCTACACATATTTAATGCCCCTTATCCTTTCATTTATTATTTTATCCTTTCGTAATTAATATCTTATCCCTTTATAATTAATATCTTATCCCTTTCCACGTACGTAAGTCTTTAGCAATTTAAACTTATAATTTATTAACCCTATTAATTTAATACCCATGTCAATGAATGTAACATGTAATTAATTAATCAAATTGTAACCATTAATTAATTAATAAATATTTAATTAGTATCATTATACCAATCTTTGTTTAATTAATAATATGTTAGAAAAATTAATTACCTAATAAATTT
>JASDQU010881950.1:35657-51807 GCA_032191745.1 Picea mariana
AATAGATCGCATTACATACATCATCATCAATAACATTTAATCATTCATAAAAGTTCATACATTTAAAGTTTAGGTGTACCACTTAATAGTTTCATTGTGACTAGAAAATAAAGTATATAGGCCTCAGGTAATCCTGGCTGTCTAAGTCAAAAGGTGGTGTTACATACACCCATCCATCGAGAAACATGTTCTCGAGGTGGTCAAAAAAGTGAGCGATAGTCTCGTCGTAGTGTCTCGGCGTCTTCCCGAGTAGCAGATCCTGGACTATACTTGTCCCACTAGAGCTTAACCTGGTCTACCAGATAGTTCCTGAGTTGTCAGACTCTACAGTCCAATATGCGTAACGGTTCTACCGTGAGGGTTCCCACATCCGATACCTGCAATTCCTTCCAATTTAGTTTATGTGATTCATCAGCAACATAATGACGTAAAACGGATACATGAAATACATTATGAGTTTTATGCAAGTGGGGTGGCAGTACGAGATGATATGCAACGGGTCCAATTTTCTCTTGGATCCTGAATGGTCCTATAAATCAAGGTGACAACTTTGTCCCCTTCCCGAACCATATGGTACTCTTATTAGGCCTGATACGAATGAAAACCTAGTCTCCCACTTCATAACTTTGGTCGGTCCTGTGTGCATCTACATAGATTTTCTACCTATCCTATGCTTCCTTTAGTCTCTGCCTAATCTGAATCACCTGTTCCTCCATTTCTTGAATCAATTTTGGCCCAACTGTTACTCGGTCTTCTAGTCTATCCCAACTCAATGGCATTTTGCATGGCCTCCCATACAAAGCTTCGTAGGGTGGCATTCCGATAGAACTATGAAAACTATTATTGTAGGCAAACTCTACCAAAGGTAGGTACTTCTCCCACTGGGTTTGATTATCCATTACATACATCCTAATCATGTCTTCCATGACTTGATTTAGTCTCTCAGTTTTCCCATCTGTTTCAGGATGATAAGTTGTGCTTAAGTTCAATTGAGTCCCCAATGCTGACTGTAAACTTGTCCAAAACCTAGAAGTGAATCTGGAATCCCTATCTAAAATGATCTTCTTAGGTATCCCGTGCAAATGGATAACCTCGCTTACAAACACACGTGCCACATCAGTGACATCGTAAGTGTCTCTAACCGGAATGAAATGAGCACTCTTGGTTAACTTATCCACTATCACAAGAATGGCACTGTGTCTATGGGATGTGAGCAGCAACCCCACAACAAAATCCATAGATATGACTTCCCATTTGGACATGGGAACATCATGTGGTTGTAGGAGGCCTGTCAGGTGATGGTGGTCGGCTTTCACTTGTTGACACTCCAGGCATTTGATGACGAAATGGACTACATCGCGCTTCATGCCTACCCAGAAGAAGAGCTTCCTCATATCTGTGTACATCTTCTTCACACCCGGATGCGCACAATGAAGTGCTCTATGGGCTTCCTTCAGTATGATGCTTCGAATATCCCCATTCTCAGGGATGTACATCCTTCCTCGATATCTTAACAGTCTATCTATTTCTAGACTATATCCTTCATACTTTGGATCTAACTGCCTCCCGCTCTGGAGGTTTGAAGTAACCTTTAAATACCAACTGTCTCCTAGGAGTTATGTCAACACATGTTCCCTTAGATTGACCTTTAAGGTTACCGAGGAGAAGATATGTGGTCTCCTACTCAAGTCATCCGCGACCACATTTTCCTTTCCCTTGATGTATGAAATACCAAAATCGTACTCACTCATAAACTCACTCCATCGCCTTTGCCTGACATTCAGATCTCTTTGAGTGAAGAGATGTTTTAAACTTTGATGGTCCATTTTGAGCTCAAAGTTTCGCCCCACAAGATAGTGCCTCCAAATTTTCAGAGCTAGCATTATAGCTGCCAACTCTAAATCATGAGTCACGTATAACTCTTCGTGCTTCTTCAACTTCCTTGATGCATAGGCTATCACTCCTCCATCCTACATTAGCATGGCCCCCAACCCTTTCTTCGAGGCATCTATGCAGACTGTGAATTCCTTTTCCATATCCGACACTCATAGAATTGGCGCACTAGTTAGTAACCTCTTAAGCTCAATGAATGCACTATCACACTATACTGTCCATTCATACCTGACCCCCTTGCGCTGCAAGGTGGTGATGGGTTTTGCTATTTTTGAGAACCCTTCCATAAATCTATGGTAATAACTTGCTAGCCCCATGAAGCTTCTCACCTCATGGGAATTTTTCGGCACTGGCCACTCCATAATGGCCTTTACCTTTTCTGGGTCCACATAGATTCCTTCACCGGAAATGATGTGACATAAATAGTGGATCTCTTTCTAGAAGAAGGAACACTTTGATAGCTTCCCATACAATTTGTTTTCTCTAAGGCAGGACAACACTATTTGCAAGTGTTCCTCATGTTCTCTTCCATTCTTGGAATAGATGAGGATGTCATTTAAAAAGACTTGTACAAAACGGTCTAAGTACTTCTGGAATACGCCGTTCATGAGGCTCACGAATACTGCTGGTGCATTGGTCAATCTGAAAGGTACTACAACAAACTCGTAATGTCTGAACCGAGTTTGAAAGGCAGTTTTTGGGATATCACCTTCCTTAATCCTTAACTGATGATACCCTGATCGCAAATCAATCTTTGAGAATACCGTTGCTCCTTTCATCTGATCGAAGAGGTCATCTATTCGCGGCATTAGGTACCTATTTTTCACTATAGCACGGTTCAAGTCCCTGTAGTCTATACACAGTTGTAAGGATCCATCCTTCTTCTTTACAAAAATTACCGGTGCGCCCCAAGGTGAGACACTGGGCCTTATTAGCCCTAAGTCCAGTAACTCTTTCAACTGCATTTGCAACTCACAAGGTTCTGGTGCTGCCATCCAATACAGAGTTTTGGAAATTGGTTCTGCACCAGGTTTTATCTCAATGGTAAAATCAAGCTCCCTCTCAGGAGGTAACCCTGGTAACTCGTTCGGGAAAAACATCCTGAAATTCTGACAATACCGGGTACTGATCCAATGAGTGTCCCTTCCTTTCATTCACTACTTCCACTACATAAAGTCGACACCCTTGCCTCAAGCATCGCTTAACCTTCATAGTTGATATAAAGCATAACGACACTTTTCTCTGTAAACCTTGGATCTCTACTGGTCTTCCTTCATCGTCGACACAAAGCACCCTTTTTGAAAAACAATATACCAAAGCTCGATGAGCTGCTAACCAATCCATTCCAATGATTAGGTCATATTCCGCGAGAGCAGTGACGTATACCTTTAACCTGGTAGTACACACTCCCAGGTCTACTATACAATTATCGACACTAGGTCCTACCACTTGTTTTTCCCCCGAAGCCATCTTGACTTGTTTAAAGTCATCGTGCTCGTAGGCTGCCAACCCACTCTTTTCTAATGCAGATGGTGAAATGAAACTATCTGTCGCACTAGAATCAAATAAAATCTTGAGATTGATATAAATTAGCATACCTGATGACTCCACCACCGTGGATTGATGTTCGGCCTAGCGATTATTAACCACTGCGTAAATCTGGTGGCTGCTACTTGCTCTCCCCATCAGTGCCTTTCCTTCTCTATGCAAGAACCCTGATTGTAACTTTGGGAAGTCACGTTGGTAATGGGGTCCTCCGCACCCCCAACAGGTAACACAAGATTGAACCTGTGTACTGTTATGTGACTGTCTCTGAAATGAGTTCCTTCCCCTGGAACCCCTGCCCCTACTCATTGTTCCCTGAGATGGTCGTGGACCTGTCTGCATTGCTGCCGATGAACGAGATGCTGCACTCATTGCCATTGAAATCCCTATAGCTACTATCCTTGGAGTGACTCTGTTACCATATGGTGGTGGCCTTGAGCCCCCTCCCCTACGAAATGTCCTCGGGGCCTTCCCTACAAATCTAGAACGATGCGGAAATGTCGGTCTTGTACCCCCAGTTAAGTTCATGTGTTCTTCCGCATAACGCACATTCTCCACTGCCTCTGCTACTGAAGAAGGCTTCCACATCCGCACCATAGCTCTTATCTTAGGGTTTAATCCATAGACGAAGCGCTCTACCTGTCGTTGGTCATTGTCCATATACGAAACATATTTGACTAGTTCCATAAATCTAATCTCATATTCTTCTACAGTTCTGTTTCCTTGTACTAAGGCATAAAATGCCCCTTCTTGTTGTTCCTCGTAGTATGCTGGTAGATATTTCCTTCGAAACCTCTCCTCGAAAAGTTCCCAAGATACTGTGTATGGGGTAAGGTGTAGTTGTCTTTCCAGGTTGCCCCACCAGTTCAAGGCACTATCTCTTAACTGAAAAATTGTGATCTTTGCCTTTGAGTTGAATGCATAGTCCCTTAAGGAAAAACACCTTGTCATGCCTTCCAACCATTCTTCCGTGCGTTCACTGGCGCGACCCCCGGCAAACTCCAGAAGTTTGATCTTCTGCAATTCTCGCGTGATGTCTTCAGGTGGAGTTCCTCCCCCTGAATCCCTTGATGCTTTTGGATTACCCATTCCAGACGGTGGGGGTTCCACTTCAGTCCCTGCCAGTTGTCACCCCTTTAAAGTCTCATTAATGGCTTCCAACGAGTGCAGTATGAGGGCTAGTTCAGGCGATGGTGGTGGTGGTGCTGGCGGTGTTGGCGGTGCTTGCGATGACGCTCCCCTGCCTCGATTCCCTCGAGTCCTAACCATCCTATATGCTTTGACCTGCATTAACCAAAGTTGTCAGGGTGAGTTCCAGGATGTTTCAAATTGGTGCTACTCAAACTAGAAACAGGGTTAGGCGTAAGTTTTCTTTACTTCTCTGTAAACAGACATTACTCCTTTAGTGGATTGGCTAGGTTAGGGTTAGGATTAAGCATCTAAGCTTGATTTCTTCTCCCCTATGAAAAAAACTATTGGTTCCCTTTCCCTATAGCTACGCTAGCCTTGCGTCATACTCACCACTTCCTATGCTTACTCTCCTAGTGCATATCCCACCTCCTTCCGACTTGTCATAGTCTAAGTCCTTTTAACTTTTCTCTTACAACTAAATATCCTCCGATGCTTGACTCGAGAGATTTTCCTTGCTGCATAGTGTTGGCGTTGTTGAATGCCACATTGAGATTTAAAGTTGACTGGACTGGTGGAATGGAGTGGAGGGACTTGGCGCTTGGCTCGACGAATTGTGTGTATGGTCTCGTGAAACTGACGCTTGGACAGTCGGAGTTTATACTTCGGGATACAAAGATTACTAGCGCTAAATAAGCCCTTGCTTTGATTTCCACATTCACTAATTATAATTCAACTCGGTTAGCTGGCTCCGGATCACTAGGTTAGGTAATAAGCCAGTTAGTCTTAATCTTCATACTGTATCTTCCTAATAATAATACCACTCTAATCCCTACAGTGTTACCATTAATCTAAATAAGTATAAGAATTCATTTGTAAAGACCTATGAGGGTGCGTTGGTGTTAGTGCTCTTCTTAAGGCGCTTTACTTGGTGGGTGGTCGCGGGTTCAAAACCCGTCTACTCCAACAAAATTTAATCTAACCCAAATTTAATCTAATCCCTAACATCATTAATTAACTTTAATGTAGATTAACTTTACACTAAATAAAACAATTAATTTAAAATTATTATTACACTAATTTAACCTAAATTAACTTAAATTAATTTAAACTAACTTGACCTAAATTATATATATATTTTTTACACTAAATTATTTTTACACTTAAAATAATAAAAAAAATAAACAAACATATAAAAATTTTAGTGAACAAAAAAAAATCAAAATAATTAAAAAAAAGTGCGGGCACGCATGGATTCTACGTGCCCACCTTTCTTCCTCCATCTCCCCCCATATCTAACCCTAACCTCTATCGTCTTAACCCTAATTCCTCTTTTCCCCATCATTTCATCTTGCGAAGTTTCTGGTTACGTGGTCGGCCGCCATGGCCTTCTCTCCTGGCTTCTCCTCCTCGTGGTCAAGTGTTTGGTTTTAGGCATTGGTTGCTGGCTTGTATTGTCTCTAGCGTTGGATGAGATGTAGAGTTTAAGCGATACATATATGGCCTCACTGCCCTTTCGAAGCTGGTAATGGTGCAAAATGAATATTCGTGCATGCCTCTATTGCTTGGAGCCACTAGTAAGATCCCCTGGAAAGGATTGCAGTGCCTACACGAAACTGTGATGGAAGGTTGCCCCACCTTTAGCCTAGCTCGGATCGCACCTATGTAGAGGAGAGCTGGTTTCTCAAGATCAAGAGTGAAGAGGCTACACAACCTACAACCGTGGAGAAAGCATGACCTGCAACCAGCAGCGGCTGGCTATCGACTCTATTCAATGAGGTTTGGTATTTATTATTGAAGTGTATGTTTGCTGCAATCAAAGGTGTCTTTGCTATTTAGCGTGGCCAACAAGGATTGAAGACCGCGACTTATTTACTGTTGGCTTTGTTTAGATCTATGAGGGTCTTTCGAAATCGCCATTTCTGTTGGTACGCCCAGATCACCATTTCTATCGACAGGTTTGGCAGAAGCTGAAGAGAGTACTCCAAGTGATACGCTTGTTCAACTATTTCAATTCGTCCACATAGAGTAACTTGGGAGCGAAATGGTTGTATTCATTGTTTATTTATGAGTTTACTCGGATTTATGTTTTCTGTTGGAAGTTGCATTTATCATGGAGGTTTTTGTGAGCTATTTCGCCCTTTATCCATCTTGGAAATGGAGCTTACAATTGCATTTGTCCCGATTTGTGGTTTTAAATTTTATTTTACTCAAAAATTGACCAAAGATCATGGATTCATGGAGGATGAAGAACGATTCCGCCGTATATAACACCTGCCTCTAGCTTATTGAACAGCCTGAGATGCATGCACAGTTTGGATTGAGTCGGATTTAATCTTTACAGTGTGAAGAATGCGATTGAGATTTCAGGGTTGATTTGTTGACGTTCCTTGCAGCCGCGCCGCATGGATGTGAAAGGAAGAGGCCCAGTGGACACAGAGGTAGGTTATCTATGGTCGCGGCCTAACCCCAACCTCTGAGAGAATGTTACTATTTTTTTTTTTTTATGAAATTTTGACTATTTAACGCATTTCTAATTTGCTCCGAGAGAATGTTACTATTATTTTATTTTTTTTATGAAATTCTGACTATTTAATGCATTTCTAATTTGCCTTGTTATTGTTGAATTTTACCATGTCCTGAGTTGACTCTCTGTTTTGGCTTGGCCAATCATTCCTGAGGCCGAGTTTTAGTTGACTCTCTGTTTTGGCCAGGCATTGCTAGTCATTCCAAGCAAACTTTTGAGTTTTCTTTTCGGTACTTTGACCAAAACATTTCTTTTAATATAAACTTTGATTGTAATTTCGAGGGCATTAATGATTGTTTTGTGATGCTTAATGCGTTACTATTATTATCGTTGGTTTCATGGGGTTTCGGATTCGGTCTTGGTTCATGGAGTATTGTACAATTTGGAGAATCTGTTTCATTTATAGGGTTCACTTTGGGGTGTCTATTCCTCCAAAGTCTCTTGGGACTAGTACCCATCCTCATTCTTTTTTGAGACATGCCATTTGGGTTGGTAAACCACAGCGAGAATGGAACCAATGGAACCCTATTAGACAAGCTTAATACTCTGTCAATCTCACCAGTGAACCAAGGCCCTGTTGTTAATGTGCGAAAACTTTACCTGGACTTCCTTTGAATCTTTTTAAGTTCTCCCTTACCATGTAAAAAAGGCTAGTTTTGATTTATTTGAAAAAAACGTTGGCTTTAACTGGAGGTAGAATTTACAGCATGACCACTGTTTCCAAAAAATAGAGTATATATAGTAATAGTTTGTGTCCTGACTCACACATAGCTCAAAATAAAGACTTATTTGCTAATTCTATCCTCATGAATTCTACTGTTTGTGTATATTCGAGCAGTGTCCGGTATCCACTTATGTATCGGCAAAAGATATACATTTACTATGTAACAACCCTAGTTGTATTCATATTTCACTTGTTTTTCTTTGGTAAATTTGTTTTTACATTTTCAATATGTATTTCGTTTATATTTATATTTGTGTTAAAATTTCTGTGTTTGGTTTGCAGGTTAGGAGGAGTTGGAGTTGGAGCTGGGAACTTGGCCCTTAAGGCTCCAGATTGCAAACAAGGCGCTCTGATACCATGTGTAGTGGCTAGTAAAAAAAATCAACAAGCCTAGTAAAATCCTTACAATTATGCATAACATTTCTAACATAGAATTTCTGAGTGCGTAAATAATTCATTAACTTCAAATAAGCATATAAAATTTCAGCAGAATTTAACATTTAACATTTAACTATAGCATAAAAGTAACTTATCCATTTCACAAACAAATTACCTTCTTTTGATGCTAATTTCTGTCGATATGATTGTCCCTTAGCTGCTGCCTTGTTGTTGCCTTCCTGCTGCCTGATGCACTGACCAACACTGCCCAAACCTACTATCCTCCCAGCCAGCTAGGAGCAGCCTGTCCGGCTCCCTAGCTCCAGGAAATCGAAAGGAATCCTAGCCCCCGTGCCCAAAATGTCCATCAAACCGGTGCCCCCTGTACTAATCCTCTCGACTACAGAGCTCAATCTCTCCTCCCTGCAAATCCAAGAGAACCCCCAAAAGAAAATTTCCCGTAGAAAATGATCCCCTTCCTTCGTAACCTCCTCCGCTCATATCCCTCCTGCACCTCCCTTTCCTCATTTACTTCCTTACCTACACATAGTTAATGCCCCTTATCCTTTCATTTATTATTTTATCCTTGCGTAATTAATATCTTATCCCTTTATAATTAATATCTTATCCCTTTCCATGTACGCAAGTCTTTAACAATTTAAACTTATAATTTATTAACCCTATTAATTTAATACCCATGTCAATCAATGTACCATGTAATTAATTAATCAATTAACTAATCAAATTGCAACCATTAATTAATTAATAAATATTTGATTAGTATCATTATACCAATCTTTGTTTAATTAATAATATGTTAGAAAAATTAATTACCTAATAAATTTTACTTAATAATTCCCTAAACATATATTCTACTAGGGTTGTTACATTTTGTATTTGATTACCAAATGAAATTGTTGAAGAAAACCCATCCACCTGTAATGTCGAGATTGTTGCAGCTTGGTTTGTGCTTGGAGATACAAAGGGTTGATGATCTTTATGTATGATTGTGTCCTTCCCTAACAAGTAGTGTTTCCATTTCTTTACGCTTTGAACTAATGTGTACAACTCTTTATCATATGTTGGATAGTTAACACCATATTGGTTAAAAGTTTCAGAGTGGTATCATATAGGCTTACAATATTGCATCAATACTTGACCCATGGCATATCTGCTAGCATCTACAATGATATCAAAATGTTTTTGAATATTTGATAGTGCTAATACTGGTGTGATACTGATCTTTTCCTTCAAATTGTGATACTGATCTTTTCCTCCCCACTGAAAAGTGTTCTTCACACTCATTAAAGCATGCAAAGGAGATGAAACAAAAGAGAAGTTTGAAATGAATCTCCTCTAGTACTAGACTGCACCTAAGATGCTTCATACTTTGGTTACAATTTTGGTCTCAGGCCAATTTACAATTACATCAATATTGGAAGGATCAATTCTCAATTGTTCTCCTACTACAATATGACCTAAGTACACAAGTGCATTCTTACCAAATTCACAATTGGGTAATTTTACATACAATGTTTTCCTTTGTAAATAATCCAATACTTTCCTTACATGCCTTACATGTCCATCCCAAGTCCTACTAAATACAAGAATGCCGTCTAAATATAAGATCATAAAATCATCTACAAATGGCCTGAATACATAATTCATTACACGCATGAAGGTTGTTAGAGAATTAAAAAACCCAAACAGAATAACTAACCACTCAAACAATCCTTGTTTGGTTTAAAGGCAATTTTCCATGCATCATGTTCTGCAACCCGGATCTGATGGTATCCACTACGCAAATCCAACTAAGTGAAATAAACAACATTCTTTAATTAATCAAGTAAATCATCTATACGAGGAAGAGGGTATCGATTTTTCACCATGATTGTATTTAAGGCTTGGTAATCGACACACATTCTCCATGTTCCATCCTTTGGCACCATCATGATCGGAGAACCACCAGTAGATGAGTTGGCCCTAACGACCCCTTGATCCAATAATCCGTGTACCTTCTTTTTTATATTTTTCATCTCTACAAATGACGTTCGGTACATGCCCACATTAGGAAGAGGAGAATCCTGCTAAATATGTGTTTCATGTTGAATTTCCCTCTTAGGAGGTAATCCATCTGGTTCCTAGAAAATATCATCATAATTAGAAAAGATATAAATTAATTATTTCTTATGAGAAGGATCGCATCCTTCCAATCGAACGTTCTGACATCATTTTCCCTTATGACCATGAGTACATATCTCATATTAGTGTTTATGAGTCTCTTCATTTTTCCTGCACTAACAAGTGTGGTGTTTACCCTCATGCTATGGGCTCTAAAAATATATTCCACTCCCCATTTAGTAAGGTGATATGTGTTCTCATGATGAAATAACATTGCTTTTCTATCATAAATATAAGGACTCCATAGGACTATGCCACATCTAACAAGCGATACAACATCCAAATTCACTTCATCAATAAACTTTGAAGCAACAAAAAATATGACCATATATTTCTTGGGGACATTAAGTTTTTATTTATCACATACCCAACCAAGAGGATAAGGCTTTGGATGTTGTTTAGTTTCAATACCCATCTTTTAGACAAGTGATTCAGATATCAAGTTTACTTGGGAAACCATATCAAAAAATGTATCTATCTTAGTGTTCTTAGATACAACTCTTATATGGAATAATTCATTCCTCTTTCTTTCATAATCATGAGATTCATTATTGGAATTTGAACTAGCATGAAGGGAATATTTACCTTGTACTCCAACTGTTGTGATGTTTCCTTTGTCTCTTGAATCAGAACCAATATCTTTTTTCACTATAGCAATGGTCTTTGTCTTCCCGTTTCCACCAAAATGTTCCAGTCTCTTCTCTGGATGTAGTTTCCAACAGTGTTCATCATCATGACCATTCTTCTTGCAATGAGTGCAAGATGGTTTTCCTTCTTCCCTCTTTACAGTGGCACTCTTTTTGTCCTTCCTTTTAAACTTCTTAAACTGCTTATGTGAGAGGTTTGCAGGTTTCTTTGTGGGATCTTCTTGAACATGCTTTCCCCTGTTCTCAAGGTGAGTGGCTTGCATAGAATCTTCATTAAGACTAGTGGGGTTAAACAATAGTAAAGTATGAAAAATATAACTGTGAAGTGCACCAATATACTTCATTAAAGTTTCATAATAATCCAAAGTAATGTTTAATGCACGAGCTTTCTTCCTAAATTATTTTGTGAAACTTTGTATAGTTTGACCTTTACTTTGTCTTAAAGTTTTCCATTCCAACATTGCTTTATGTAAATAACCCAGTGGATAAAATTGATTCCTTATCGCTGATTTAAATTCTGACCCCGAGGAAAGAATATTACCACACTTACTTATGTCTTGAAGTTTTCTCTCCCACCATATGAGAGCGGTGCCTTCCAACCGAAGAGAGGCCAATTGCACTAACTTCCTCTTCATCAATCTGTTGAACAAGGCAATATATTTCAACCTGTCGGATCCAATTATCTAGCTTTTTAGGATTAGAATCTCCATTAAACATAGGTAAAGTGAATTTTACATGAAGATTTAACAATGGCTAGAATGATGAGAATGATGAGAATGCTCAGATGAAGAAGAGATAGAACTTGATGGTCAATATGGAGGCTTAGGAGCGTCTCCTTCATCCCCTTGATTCACTGAAGAATTATCGTATGCTTGTGCTTCCTTTTTATTCCCTTTCTTCTTCATCCTCTTCTCTTAGTCTCCATACATTCGCTCGACCATTTCTGACATGCGATAAAAGACCATATGGAAGTTTTTCTCCTATTCATCACGCTGGTCCTCTTCGACCATTTTCTTCCTTCGGGATGCATGAACAACTTCAGAATTGAAAGACTTAATAGCTCCTTCACCCTGCTTATGCTTGGCCCTAGTAACCATTCACATTCAATAATTCAAGTCAAAGATGACTTCTCTAATACCAACATGATCTGGGATCTTTTCATTGATGTGACTTATTAAATAATTGTATTAAATGAGAATAAATTGATGTGCACCATAAAGAATGAATAACTCAATAATGAAAAGACATATACATCAGATATGAACACAAAAAACTTGATAACGGAGTTCGTCCCTACTAGACTACATCTTTGGGTCCTACTCTCAAATGGGTAGGCCTTTTTATTAATACAACAAAAGAATTTGGAAAATACATAAATGTACCTCATTCTGAAGTTAAGCTGCAAAATCTTTTCTCAGATTAGAAAACAAACAACACCACTGAATTCGTGGCATCGAATTATGCAAAAATAATTGTCTCCACTCCTCAATTTGATTCTGGCACTTTTAGGCCCTTGAGAAATTTTGTCTCGGTTTCCATGCCTACACCTGCAATTAATTCATGGGAAAATTCTCAATTTTCATGCCATCTGTGTAGTCGTGCGCCTCCATGTTATGACCCCCAAACTCTTGCATACTCAGCTCTTAAGTAATAAAAGTGGGCAAATGTACCAACATAGATGTTAGGCTAGTTGGTTGGTGGAGTTATATTAAGGAATAGTTGTTGGGGGAGGTCTTGGGGTCAAACTTGCGGGCCTACTGTTTTACCCCTCTGTAGGAACTTTATCACTTGATATGGCATATTGTTGTGATATGTTGCTAACTATGGTGGATAGTTGTGATACATTGTTAACTGTGGCAGATAGTTGATATATGCCACCATTTTGGTGGAACTTGCTCCAAGTTTGGCGAACTGGCGTTGGCACCATTCAACACTTTTCCCCTTTTGAAATTAGGTTGATGGGCATCCTTGGTCATTTTCCCACTTCCACATGGCAGACCATGACTGTGGCACATGAGGCCACTCATTAGCCCACGTCACCTCATTATACAGATAACCACGTCACCTATGCCGTGTCATCCTGCCACATCATCTTGGAACGTCACCTGTCAGGTGGTTGTATGGCTTGGCACATGGTTGTACGGACTAACATGTGGCACCTTCCCATTGGTCCATGTATTTAACTCGAAAAGTCTAAAAATGAGTGACACATGGTAGTCTCTAGTGTTGCCACGTCACCAGGTTGACCTCATGTTGACATCAGCATGACACATGACACCCTCTGCGTGTTCCATGTACACTATAAGGATGATGAGGTCATTCATACTGATGTTGACGTCAACAGTATGGATGCTGACTCATCCCTGCTAACTGGGCTAGGTTGACCAAAACTTTGACCATGAATATCTTTTGATCCGTAACTCCGTTTGATGATTCGTTTATGTCGTTGGAAATCTTGTGACACGCTCCTTGCGATGATGCCAATTTCATTGAGTTTTGAGGAGTTTGATTTTTTTTCCCTTCTATGTCTGATGAGGCCATCTTGAGCTTCCTGGGTTGCTTTTGTGAATTCAGATTTATTCTTAGTCTTCTCTGGATCCTTTTGGATCACCTTCCCTCAGGTGGGATAACTCGACCTCCCTTTGCAGGGAAAAGGAAATAATAAAGGAGAGCACTTGAAGGAATGAACATTGTCATTCTTTTTGCAGTAGGAGAGGGAGAGGAAATATTTTATTATGAGCTTGATCTCAAGTTTGGTGTGATAGATTTGGGCTTGACAACTTGCATAAAGAAAAAAATGTAGGGAATATCTGTCAACAAAATTGAGTGTTACATTAACTTTGACTAAGCTTGGGAAAACAATGGCATTAAAAACATTTAATGTCAGGAAGTAATGCTAGACTTAGTTATAGCATTACTTGACTAGGACAAAATTACTTCTGAAATGTGTGTCTTAAGGTCCTTTTAAACTAAGATATCTTCGTCCTGTGCCTCGAGAAGAGGCCAAATAAGACTTCAAACTAAAAAAATTAGGATAAAAATGAAATAAGAGCTAGATAATTGTATGAATCCAAAAAAAAATAAGGTTAAAATAATTTGTTTGTATTGATTTCCATACTAAAATTGGAAAATCGATCACTAATAGTCCTTCATCCTAAAGTGTAGGGATTAATAAAATATCATATATTGAAATATATTAAAGTGAATTAGAAATAATAATAAGAGTTCAAAAAATTATGTGAGTTGAGTTAATTATTTATATATATAATGTTAGCTTTTGTTTTATATAGTATGTTATTATAATATTTATATAGTATCTTATTTTATTATAATAGTTATTTTTCAAAGCGGAATGGAAATAATTTTCATGTTTGATTGAGTGTGTTTTTTTAAATAATTACCTTGCATCAAATGATTAATAAATATAAACTTTTATAAAAAAAACTAGCAATTCTAGTAAATAATGATTAATAAATATAATTTTTTATTAAAGAACTAACAATTCTAGTAAATAATTAATAAAATAATATGTAAGAGATAAAAAATAAAAAAAGTGATGAGACCATAATGTATAAGAAATTTGAATAAATATATTTTTTAATACATTTATTTTTTTCAAAAAGTTTATATAATAATTAATTAGTACAAATAAGATGAAAACACAACCTAGATCATGCACTCTTTCCACCGTCACGTGCACCGACCCCCATCACTCATATCCGTGCTAGCATATGTATCACTCATAATAATATTGACCATAATCACCTATGGATTTAAAATGTTCCCACATGACGATGAACCCATAGTTGGACCTTTAGGTGATGACATTAAATGTAAACATTTAGGTTAATGAATACACAATAATGTTTGTTTCAAAAATTGATGTATAAGTTGGATTCAATAATTGTTTCATAAATTATACATAATTGATGTATTGGTTGAATTGAATTGATTGCCCATATCCGTAGGGGTAACTATATTTGTAATTTTAAGATCAAGTAGATTTAGATTTAGGACCTTAAAAACATTGTTTCCTTTACTTTTTATGGTTTAAATGGGCCCTATGAAGAAATTTAGGATGAAATAACCAATTGTAAATAATAAACGCATATACAATTAATACATATAGAATTCAATCATATACTAACTAGTTTTCTCCATCTATTATTAATAGATATAGAAATCAACCATATACTAACAAGTTTTCCTCCATCTTTTATTAATACATATATAATTCAACCATATATTAACTAGTATTTTGTTAGAAAAAATAGGACCGTGGAGCAATAAAATAAAATAAATGCGGAAACAAAAAACAGAAGATACAAAATACAATAGAGACACAGATTTACGTGGTTCACCCAGTGTGGGTTATGTCCACTAGAGAAATTGTCAGGTCCTTCCTTTATTATTATCCAACATATGAAGGGATACAACCTACAACAAAACCCACTGTAACTTTCTCTTCTTTCTCTCACAGTCTCCTATCTTAGAATACAATACTTGCCATCATGCATAGCCGCAATACACTTCCCTCATAAAAGAGGGTTGCCTTCTAGGGGAAAAAACCCTAAGATAATCTCTATCGTTAGATTTGCAACCTTATAATGAACGGTCCAGATTTACAATGAAATTACAATATACATTTACAACTCAATTTTTCCTTTGGGGGCTTCGCCCTCAAACCCCCACTTGCCCCCAAACCCCCCAGCTGGGGGGATAGCCCCCTCGGACCCCGCAGAGGGGGTAACCCCCCTCTGCACTCCCCTGCATGGAAGAGTGTACATACTTCTGGGGTGTAAATACTTCATGGGGTATAAACACAGCTGAAAGTAAAAGACCTCTGAATTAGGAAAATAATCAGGCTCCACAACCAACAATCTCCCACTTGGAGACTGATCTCAACAACTTCACCACTGTTGTATATGCTGGACTCTGAACCTTCTTGGAGCTGGCAAATTTCTCATCTTCATCTTCATTCTTGAAGACCGACTGAAACTAAGAAGGAACTCAGTTTCTCTCTAGTTACTCCCTTTGTTAACATGTCTACAAGATTCTGGCTAGTGTGTATCTTTTCCAACTTCAAATGTCCATCTTCCAAGGCAGATCATATGAAGTGGTACCTCA
>JASDQU010881951.1:0-12498 GCA_032191745.1 Picea mariana
TCCTAGAGCATGACATATCATTCATGATCCAACACATAGTAGTCAAGAATCCCATCCATTGATAATGTGTGAAAGTACCGTATGATTAACTAATAATTTGTATCCTTAACTATGAGCTATCAATCTTTACTATCACTATATTCTTCTAGTGCATGTAGATTTATATTTGAAGTTTTGAATATTAGTGATTAGGTCCCACATTCTATTTACCTAGTTTAACCACCACTTCAAAATTAAACTCCTAAAATAGTAGTAAACATCGATAGAATTAACCTTCCAACATTGTATTGTTAACCAAATACTTGACCACTAAATTATCAATGGACAACATGAAGGACTGGTCCAGAAGATAATACTTGAAATTTTCTAGCATATACACCATCACCAAGCCTTTGTCTTTCATGGTTGTGTAATTAAAAAAAAAAATCTAGAACATTACCTGGGGTGGTGTAGCATCTGTTCCCCTAGATATGCCAACATGTTCCCAATGCAATGGTAGTGGAATCCGCATGTACATGGAAAGAGCCCAATGCGATAAAATGCATGTTGGATTCTTGGAATAGTTCAACTTATTTTGATAATAATAAATTTGATTTGTTCTACCAAGAAGGTCTAAGGTTCTAGCCCGTATAGCCCTATGCATTCCACTAAGTTACACTACTCTTATATATATACACACATAGACACACACACACATATATATATCCCCTCATAGTCCCTATGAATTGGACTTTCAAAGTCTTCCAGATCATATCAATATCTTGTCCTTATCAAGATCGGTGGATGGAAACATGGTTCAATACAAACCTTATGTCTAGTAGGTTCCTAGTGGGTAAAATATGCCTACTTATTTAGCCATGAGAGACCTTGTCCTTGTTCTTGGCTTCATACTCTTTATATTTATTATCTTTGATGTTATACTTGCTTGATAGGATCAATGTTTTATGAGTAGATGAACCTCCTATCTTGAGCATTGTTTCAACAATGTCTTGGTCTATGTCCTCTATCTGTAGAGAATGGGTGCTTTTTTCTTTCTAGTTTGTGTTTTGAACTATTCTTCTCTTCCTTTTAAAGTAGCCCCCTTGAATGTTGGGGCCATCCTACCTAGTGACCTTGTTAGTAATATTCTTCTTCCCCCCCTTTTTTTGTGTTGTAGGAGCCACTTCCACACCTATGGTGGACTATGAATCTAGAAATTATTCTTTAGTTATCTTAAAAAAATGATCCCAAATAACCTTGTGTTTCTATCTTGCTAGGGCATCAATAATAATAAACTTAATAATCCCATTATGGACACATGCCTTTGGATTTCCTTCTTTCAATCTTGGGGGCACTTAGTGCATTGTGGAGGATGGGTGAGAAACTTAGAACTTGAATTGGGTTTAAAATGAGTAAATTTGCATTCAAAATGAGTCCTTTTGGTGCATACTTTATCTTTGAAATCACCACATTTTGTGATGATTCCTTTACTTCATGTCAACATACTTACCTTTTTTGCATAGGCCACAACTCTTTCTCTTGACTACTGACACCTTGTAATGGATTGAAATTGATTGTTATGGATTAGCATTGCAATCCTCTCTCCCCCAACTTATATTTCAAATGATCATGTTTGAAACACTACATAAATATGGACCAGTTTTATAAGAATGGCATAGGTATGGGATGGTAAGAGTATTGGAAAACTAGATAATGCTTAACACTATATTTAAACAATGCAATAACTTAAATCAAAGATAACATAAGTGATAACTTGTAGACATGATAAATGAAATTATATCTGATGAAAACGTATTGAGCAATTCTTGATTTGAGAGGTATCTTGAAGGAAACAAAGTCTCAGCATGAGTTTTCATTCTATTTGCATGATGAGACAAACTCTGTAGAATAATTCTAATTTTAGCAAACTCTGTAGCTAGGCCTATTTTCTTCTTAGGAGTTTGCATTGGTATCATACTTGTAGGTGTTCAAGTTTGCAGTAGAATGTACACCGCTAGAATGGGGAGGATGTAGGATGAGAAATTTATAGCAGTATGACAATGTTGATATTTGGGCATTTTGATTGTGATAGAAGGATGCAATTTTGAGTAGTAATATTTTTTTTTGCATTGAAGTCGTTGTATTTATTGAAACAGGTGAGGGTTTATATGATATCAAGCTAATACCTTTGAAGTCTCCTTCTTAGCCTAAAACTGTTAAGAAATGTACATTGTATTTTGATAGTGGAATTGGTCTTACAATGTACATTATCTTGAACTTGTAGCCAACCTATAAAAATGATACCATGAAATTTTGGAGAATTCTTTATTTTGATCGATTCCATAGCTCTGATTGAATGATGGTTCCTTTTTCTTCATCTTATTGATAATGAGTATACTGGAGTGATGTTTTCTCTATTTATGAGTTACTTGGGGTAGTAACCTCTTGTAGAGTGCTTGAAATATTGGCAGCCATAATCTTTTTGAATAATCTTGTGAGTATAATGGTTGGATGTTGAATCTTTATATATAATTATGGAAAATATCTCTAGAAGCCCTCGTTCTACCATGAAAACTCGATGAAATCAGATTGCCTAATAAATGATGATTTAATTTAATCAGACCCAACATAACTTACTCTAGAATATGCACTATTAAATATCATAGATTTAGCTTGAATAATAGTCATGACTATAGTATTGATGCAAATATATAACAACATTATAGATGACATCCACATTTTAAATGTACTCAGACATTCTATTGCATGGATTCTATATCAAATATCTTAGTGGCAATGGCATTCTTTACAAAACTTGATTTTGATAGTTGTGTGATCCATTGATTGTTTCCCTATGTCACTCAACCTCTATGTTGAATATCATCCATCAAGATGTTGTGTAGATGGTATGAGTTATCCTAGAGTTACATAGCTCAACAATTTTTGTAAGCCTATCCTATTGAGGGATATATGGTTGATGCTTATCCCATCTCTTGAAACTTGTAGTTGGATCCTTGATACTTCTATAATGCTATCAAAGAAAGTTAAATAGGCATAAATAAGGTATAATGTATTTGAAATGACGTAGAGGGGAATGATTAGGATAATTTTTCCTTTTTTTAACATTTTTTCTCAGAATAGACTTCCATTTTTTGTTTTTGGTTTTGTTATGCCTAGTGGTGTCTCACAGAGGTTTTCATCATGAAGAAACATTTTATTCCATATAATAAGACTTTCCAGGAAACTTAGTTTTCAAGCCAAGCTCCATCTTAAGATGCCTCAAAATAAGTTTTCATCATAAGACATATATATTTAATTTAATTTTTATTTTTTCATGAGATGGTTGTTTTCTTCCATATGGAAGGTAGGGGTTCCATAAATCACAACCAGTTGTGGTTGGGCTTCAGAAGGTCCTAAGCCTCCTCGTTGTTTTTGGATTCATATTGATTCTTCTATTTGAACTCGGGAGGAAGAAAAACATGGTTGTTATGAATTCCAATATATTTCCTTGGCATAAACTAACCAACTTCTTGGAGGAACATGAATATATAAAATATTAGGTGGAACCATTTGTACTACTGCTTACATTTCATGCTAATAGACCCTTATTCTATTTGACCCATACAAGAGTTTTGCTTCTGAATAATCTTTTGAGATTTTTTTTGTTAAGTGGATGTTTTTATTTTCTTTCTATAATTAATTTTGAGTTCTTATTTCTTGCATTGGGTAGCTCACTCTTCCTTGAAAAACACTTAAAATATTAACTTGAATTTGTAGAAAACTGCTTTGCACTATCATCTTCTTATCACCTTTAATGATAGTTTGTGGCAATCATGATTTTTTTAAATAATTTTTATAATATCAATGCTATGTATTTTAAGATTATGGCAACCTAGAATTCAACTTTCACTCCAAATACTCTTTGAAAACACACTTCTTACGAAATTGTTCCTCAAATTACTCCCATGTCATAGAAAATGTACTCCACCCAAATTGTGGTTCTAGAGTTCTCCACCACAGTAAGGGACTTTCCTTAAACTATTAGATGGCCAACCTAGCCTTCTTATTACTATAATGATTTCATAGAGAAAAGCATAGGTTCATGTTTTCCAACCATGATTTAGATTATGCTGAGAACGAAACAAGACAAAAACAAAAATACAATAGAGATATGGAAGAGGTGGATGGCCACTTAGATCCACCTAGATCATTCCTCACCCCTTAGGAAGAAATGGTCCTCATTGCATAAAGTTCCCTCAGGATATCGAGATACTTCTTGGTGAAGCCACTTGCCTTGTTGAAGTAGATGTCTTGCTTATATTTTTCATGTGGAAGGATGTCATCAACTTTGCTATAGTGAATTGTAGTGGGGAAATATGTGTATGAGTGTTTTTTCTTGGTGATGTGCGACGAATTGCATGACTCTGCCCAAGGATTATGAATCAAGCCAATAATTCTCATATTGTAACTCTAGTTTGCATAATAAGACAAGCTAGGTGTTTGGCACTACTGGCACTACCCACAATATGTATCTATGTATCTTATATGTTTCACAAGTGTTCTCTTGTTTCACTTGTTTCGTGATTGTATGCTTAAATGAGACACCAAATATAGACTTATCTAGATTCAAGGACATGTCGTACTTTCTGCAAAATGGAAATAGTTTCCTCGGGTGATTAAAAGTATCTCCTTATAGCTTGGAATGAATAGTATGGTCATCGAGGTAAACCTAAATAATCATACCAATTAATTCATCGAATTTTATGTGTGTATCTCTCTAAAAAGTGGCACCTGCATTGATTATAACAAAGGTCATGCATTCAAAAGTGAAGGCACCCCACTGAGTAGTGAAGGTGGTTTTATAATGATCCTCTCAGTTGAGGTGAATTTGATCACAGCCTAAGAATCCATCAAGAAAAGACACAATTTGGGATCCTACAACTTGTTGCAGGATTAATTCCATGTTGGGGATCATAGGTTTATCCTTCCCTCTTTCCTTGTTAAGGGTGCGAAAGTATACACATATTCAAATGTACCCATTCATTTTTTGAATTAAGACCAAATTTGAAACCCACTAAAAGTACTTGACACAAAATTCAATAATTATCTCTCCTTCTACTTCCACCTTTGTTGCTTTTGGTTTAATTTTCCTATTTCTTCCTTTTCCATTTTCTTTTTCTCTGCTACTAAAGAAGATTCCTATGAATCGACTACCTATGTGTCCTCTCTTTCTAATGGTGTTGTATTTACCCAATTAATTGGTTCTGAGACAATGGATTAAACTACCTCTATTTATTATTACCTTACCTATGATTTTTAGGAAGCATATTCCTCTCTAGATACAAGGTCAACTCAATCAAATGGATCTATGGATGTTAGTGGTGGGACTGGATATAGAACTAGTTATGATATTGGCATTGAGCTTCTTGTAAACTTCCCTCTTAAGAGTGGCCTCAAAGGCTAGAGTAACTAGTTGTTGTCTTTGCCAAATAGAAATAGTGTTGTATTTTATAATAATAGCATGATGGATAATTCTCAGGGAAAAACCACAAAATTCATCATATGAATAAACAAATACATCCCTAAATTCATGGAATAAAGTAATATTATTTTTCTTTTCTAACTCGAAACAATTAGTGCTTGTAGACAAAGTTTTAGGGTCATCATCTGCACCAATATTCATAAGGATAGTGTATGATACATTTTTATTTGAAGCCTCTTGAGAGGATGTGTTCTTACTCCCAACATCACTTAGGGAAAATGAATTATCCAATGGTAGTAATCCCTTGGGATTTTTTTTTTGTCTATGAGAATGACATTAGAGTATCAACTTGATCTCAATAAGAAAAAAGCAAGAAATGTCCCTATCATCCTAGAAAATTTTCCAAGAATCATCATTACCAAGTAGGTGAAGTTTATACAAATATATCATAGGGAGGCTACAATGGTTAGCCAATAGCTATCTCTCGAGTCTAGTAGTGTAAGGGACTAGCTTATCAACTATACAAATTTTCATCTCTACAACTATTTCCAAATCTTCATGTATATTCTCATGAAGATTTGTTTTTTAAAAAAACTATAGGAGGTGTGGAAATAGCGACGAAAGTTCATCGCAAACGCTTTACTCTACGAAGAATTTTTCTGGCAATAGCGACGAAAGTTCATCTTCCATACAAAAATGAGTTTTACTCTACCAATGCTTTTCATGGCAATAGCAACGAAGTTTCATCGCAATGTTCCATGTTTTTTTGTCGCTCATATAGCATTGGCATCGTAAACTATTGGTGCATCAAGGATTTTCGTGGCAATAGCAATGAAATTTCTTCGCAACGTTCCATGCTTTTTCGTCGCACATATGGCATCTGCGTCGTAAGATGTTGGTTAGTTTTTTACTTTGGAACAGTTTTTCATCCCTATTGTGATGATGTTTCATCGCTATAGCCATGATTTTAAAGGTAAACCTATCTTGAGTATGATGACACGTGGCGGCCTTATGTCATCGCTATTTCCATGAAAACCTGGTTCGTAGATGTAGCGACGAAAAATATTCCACGAAAAATAGTCTTTGCTTTCGTGGAAAGTGCGGCGGATATGTGTGGCAATAGCAACGGAAAACCGTGGAATTTTTTTTCACATGTAGTGAAAGTTCCTATAGAATACATTATTTCATACAAAAACATTGTGATCATTAATTTAAAATAATTTCTACATATATTTTTTTCAATTACATGATAAAAATCAATCAATCAATTAATAAATACATGCAATCGTTTGTATCTTTATTGGAACAAAATCGTCATCCACTAAAAAGGTTACATCTAGTGATCTTGTGATTTTCACTCGTGTTTCTCCAGGATAAGCTTCCTCAGAATTAACACTAGTTTCATCTCCAACATCATGTGGAGTCCCAATGTCTGTATGGCCCTGCTTGGGCATGTGATGCTGCTCAGAATCAATATGCTCATCATTTGATTCGAGTCCAAACTTAGGAGAGTCAAAAATCCTCATCAATATGCTATGTCAGTGTTGTGGATGCACTAGAGCATCACTACTACCAATAACGATCTTTTTAGGTTGTCCACTCTCGGGTTTAAAAAAATCCTACAAAAGGAATACTTGACTTTATGAGATCATATAAAAAGTAGAAAAATAAAAATCATAAATGAATATATGTCATAGCTGATAAAATTATGTAAAGATGCCACTTACCCCATAAGAATGTATTTTAGATTTCAGTTCAATAATTCTTGCTTTGATCTCCTCCGTCATGGGTCTTCTTCTAATCAAACCAATTAATTCTATGTTTTCCCTTTTCATGTCCTTCCTAAAAGTTTCCACTAGATTTTTCGAATACAAAAAATATTCCTCAATCACCTCATCATCCACATCAAGTGTGGACTACAAACATCAAACAATAAAATTAAGGAAATTAATTTTAACATTAAAGAAATTTAGTTATTGTAATCATATTTAGTTACTATTAACATTTACCTGATGCGGCACAACGGAGGACTTTCCAAGGTCACCCTAGATGGATGTAGTTGTAGGTGACTTTCCACGGTCACCCTGGATGGATGTATCTTCAAGTGACTTTCCGCAGTCACCCTGACATAATAAATCAATCAATAAAATCTATGAAAATAATTGTAACAACAAAAAATTAGATATTGTAATCATATTAACAACTATTATATAATACTAAAGTTTTTGTATTATATGGAAGTTTACCTGTTTAGAGCTACCTCTAGACTGTGTAGGAATCTAGGCATGATTACTTAGCCACAATACAAGAAGCAAGACAATTAATGCAAATGGTTCATTTAAATGGTATATCAAATAATTAATGCAAAAAAATAAATAATAAGAGTGACTGATCAAAGGTTGAGTTAAATGGTATATAATATATTTACCCCCATAGTAGCATCCCCTCCATCTATTCGATTCAAATTGTAATCGATCAACAACTCCTCACTTGCAACTATTAATTTTCTTGCACATACAAATATAAAATTTCCTTCACGCCCCTCAAATATGCAATTCAGTTGCTTAGTTTTTGTCCATAGTCATGTACTATTTATAAAGCCCGCAATGTTTCCAGAATATTTTGGCTTTCCATCTATTTATAATTCTCTACTAAACAGGGGAAACCACGTGAAGGTAAAATTTCTAATTATCCACCCCCCCGCCCCCCCCACCCTCGCCCCCCCTTCCCACTCACATCACTCTCAATTCCCCCATACCTAATTTGACACAATAAAGAACATGTAACACACTACATAAAAAAATAGCATAAAACTTAAAAAAACGTAATTAACTTGTATAGGTAAACACTTAAAAAACAATAAATCATATAAATACTAAATATATAATTAATATAATAAATCATAGAAAACATATAATCACTTACCTCGTATATTTCAACTTTTAAATATCATTCATCTTCTTCTTCATCCAAATCAACATCTGTATCATGATCTAGTTTAGAATCAATAATGTTGAAAGGATCTTTCATATCAAGGCCATCATCAATGTCATTTTCTCTATAATCATTGATATCATGAATGAGAACAATGTTGTCTGCTACATTTGGATGATCAACTTCTTCAGCTTCTTCATTTGACACATATGGAGCCACCTACTCCTAATATCCATCATCATATCCTTCGTCAAGATTATCTTCTTTCTCTACATGATTATACTTTATTGGTCTTCCTCTTGGATCATATCTAACAACGTATGACCAACCTGCTTTACCAGGTATCTCTGAGTAAAAGACTTTCTCACATTGACTTGGAAGAACATAAGGCTATGTACCCGGTTCAAATGCCCTTGTATTAACCATGGTAAATCCATTAAAATTCTCACTAATAGTTCTTCCGAGATCACGTTCATGCATCTATAGCATGTATCATTTGACCTCAAACAAAATTGTTTTAAAGGAAATAAAATCACACTGAATTATATCTTCCAAATACACACAATAGCTATTTTCAGTTTCTTCTAAATGCCTATTACTTATAGAGGAAACATTAGTTTCCTTAAACACTATAGTTATCCCACAATATGAGGCTTTCATTTTATCATCCAACCTTTTGATAAAAAAATTATGACCATTACCCCACATAGCCTTGTGGTGTTTCAATTGCAACATGGACAACAAGTAAAAAATGCATTTTCCATTATTAAACGTCATACAATATGGAATTAGTAAATATATAATTCAAAAAATAAACAAACTAAATACATTGATATAATGGGAAATAACTATAAAAAATTGGGTGAATATACTTGCCTTTTTATCTTTTAAAACAAAGGCTAAATCAATTTCCCTTTGCGTAAGATCAGGAAATTTACGTTGATAACGATGCATTGTTTTAATCATCTTACTTACCCCTTCCCATGATAACCTACCATATTATTCTTCACATCATTCTATCCAATACTCTATCCAATCAATATTGTTTGCAATGTATAAATGTAGAGCATCCCACTCTCATCCAACTATATAGAAAAATAACAATTGAATACTAATAATTATCTATCATTGGCAAAGTTTAATATAGTTGATGGAACAAAAATAAATGAATAAGTATGATAATATAAAATTTAAAAATTAAATGTATAATATATTAAATATACATAATCTAATTACCTTTCACAGTCGTCATTCTGCCTTTCCCCAATAGGACCTTCCCATCAAATTTGTCGTTGGAGTCAAGATGCCAAATGTGAGGCACATTCATATTTTCTGCTACACCATGCATTGATATACCATATATCCATCAACCATAGAACCCTCAGGACGTGCTCTTTGTCTAACAAAATCCTTCAATGAATTCAACTGCCTCTCCACCATCCACATCGACTTTGTGTGTACTGGTCCACATAATTCAATCTCCTCAACTTGGTGTATGAGGTAGTATCCTTGTGCATTGAAAAATACTGGAGGTAGATACTTATGCATTTCACACATTAGTCGGGGAATTTCCCTCTTCCAATACCTTATATGTTCTTTATGGATTTATTCAGATGAAATCCACCTACAAATGGTGCAAGAAAATAACAGGTTTGAACAATATCAAGGCATATATAAAATTGAAGAGAAAACACAATATGTCAATAAGTTATGCTATAAAGAACCGAAGAAACATTTTCCATATAGAAATGCATTACTTACCTCATGTATTTTCCAAGATCATATATAACTTGTTTTATGTTGTTTTCAAAGTTGTTTTGGAGAGATAGAGATAAAACATACTGTACCAAAAAGAAAATCATTAATATTTATTTCCAAATTAGAGAAAACAATTAATAAAAAGATGTATACCAATATGTTGATATACCTAATAATTACCTTAATGAATGTATGCCAATCATGTTTTTTAACCCCACCAAAATCAACTTTTTTCGTTAAGATACTTTGTATGTTCAAAGAAAATGCCATCGAAAACCTAATTTTCCGAATGACCTCTTTTACAACATTGCTCTATTTCTCTGTCAATAACCATGGAAGACTAATACTTTTTTATCAACCATCACCATTATAATTAATAATCACACTTTGCAATGAGTGGCTAGCTTCCTGGATGTCACTACAAATCTTTCCAATTCTTTCTTTGTCAGTCCTTCCATCTAAGATTCACCATAACAATTTTGTTATATCCTTCCCGATATGCATTGTATCAAACAGATGAACTATTTGTAGATGCTCATAGTAGGGAAATGTATTCAATTGTATGGGGTAAATTTTCATTCCTCGTGGAAGCCCATTCAAGCCTTAACAAAATTATGTCATACTTTCAAGTAAAGAAATGAAATATTATGTCATAGATTCAAGTAAATAAAGAAAAGATAATTAAATACCTCGAACAATCATTTACAACATTGTGTTCTCTCTCTTTATAGACATGCAAGGAGGAAGGTTGTTGTTTATAACAAAAAAATCCACACTGAGTAAGTGGAACGAAGCTCTCCAAATGGATTAACACCATCGACTACCAATGAAAGTCTAACATTATGAGGTTCTTATTTAAAAATTGGTCAGTTTTCTTCGATGTTCTTCAATGCAGAGCCATCTGTAGGCATTCAAACAACATATTCTTCACTTCTATTCTTTTCACGGAAATCCATAAACTATGTTATACTTTGGCACCTAAACATCTGTTGGAAATGTGGAATTATGGAAATTTGTCTTAAGGACATGTATTTATAGATCGATTTTCTCATCAATATAGCGATGAAAATAAATGATTTGACCTCGAAAAAAGTAAATACCCATTGCACTGAATGTTTGGTTAACACATGTGCCACAAGTGTCTATAAAGCGACGAAAATTCATGGACATATAGACGGTTTTCTGAATCTGTCACTATATCGACAAACGTCAGGGCCAAACAAAAAAAAAATAAAAGAAAGACAAAATTTTAATGTATTTTTCCACGAATTATAGAAATGTGGAAACATTTCATCACATTTTGAGCCCATATGTACTAGTGTTATAACACACCTTATTTATAGGATTTACAAAACTAAAAACCCTAAATAAAGGCACCCAAAAAAGGTTACATATCCATGCAAATCATAGGCTACAAATCCCATGAATATCGAAATTCTATTATAGTTGAATACCAGTCGACCTTAATTCGATATTCATTTAGTTTCCACATGAACTCCTATCAACCTCTTATCGATTGAACTCTTCAACGCGTTGTCTATTACTTCAACTTCTAATTTTCTCGGTTGATACACCTCGGCCTTTGAACATCACTCCCAGTCGATCCACCTCAACTAGACTTTCACTACAAAGAATATAACAACCCAATAGTTGGTTGTCTAATTTATTTGATTCACACCTAACTCGATATTTGGTTTCTTGTTAGTGTCATCTCTAAGTTCATGTAGGTTCTTGAAGAAACCCACTTGAAGGCTACAAACAATATTGTTATACATATCAAGGGTGCATATGAACATGGTATAAAGCATTGTAGCATGAATGTCAACTAGTTGGTTGGTTACATCAATTTTGATTGGTTTGGGGATGGAAATGATAGGAAGTAAACTTTAGATTATGTATTTCATCTTGGTTCTAGTCACAAAGTGTTATTTTATAAGAAGCATAATGTTAAATATAGAGGTATAATTAATGCTGGCACATAGGTAGTGTGGATTTTCAATCTAATGGGTGAGCTTGGATATCCTTTTGAGAAAATAAAAATGCAATATTTAATTAATTCATAACTATATTCCTCATATTAAAATGAATCATGTGGAGTTTCATGCCCAATATTTGACTTAGTTAGTAGAGGATAAACTTATATCTCTTATTTGTAATGGGATAGATAATCAAATTTTCAATATCTTTATAAATCCATTCACAAAATATAAGTATGTGAAACTTTGGGCTATACTTCGTGTTAAGCCCTAATATTGGATCATTAACCCTTAATTGGGGCATATTAGATTAGTAATGTTGGCTCATTAACCCTTAATTGGGGCATATTAGATTAGTAATGTTATTTT
>JASDQU010881951.1:19570-32878 GCA_032191745.1 Picea mariana
TTAAAAAACAATAAATCATATAAATACTAAATATATAATTAATATAATAAATCATAGAAAACATATAATCACTTACCTCGTATATTTCAACTTTTAAATATCATTCATCTTCTTCTTCATCCAAATCAACATCTGTATCATGATCTAGTTTAGAATCAATAATGTTGAAAGGATCGTTCATATCAAGGCCATCATCAACATCATTTTCACTATCAGCATTGATATCATGAATGAGAACAATGTTGTCTGCTACATTTGGATGATCAACTTCTTCGACTTCTTCATTTGACACATAAGGAGCCACCTACTCCTAATATCCATCATCATATCCTTCGTCAATATTATCTTCTTCCTCTACATGATTATACTTTATTGGTCTTCCTCTTGGATCATATCTAACAACGTATGACCAACCTGCTTTACCAGGTACCTCTGAGTAAAAGACTTTCTCACATTGACTTGGAAGAACATAAGGCTATGTACCCGGTTCAAATGCCCTTGTATTAACCATGGTAAATCCATTAGAATTCTCACTAATAGTTCTTCTAAGATCAAGTTCATGCATCTGTAGCATGTACCATTTGACCTCAAACAAAATTGTTTTAAAGGAATTAAAATCACACTGAATTATATCTTCCAAATACCCATAATAGCTATTTTCAGTTTCTTCTTATGCCTACTACTTCTAGAGGAAACATTAGTTTCCTTAAACACTGTAGTTATCCCACAATCTGAGGCTTTCATTTTATCATCCAACCTTTTGATACAAAATTTATGACCATTACACCACATAGCCTTGTGGTGTTTCAACTGCAACATGGACAACAAGTAAAAAATGCATTTTCCATTATTAAACGTCATACAATATGGAATTAGTAAATATATATTTCAAAAAAAAACAAACCAAATACATTTATATAATGGGAAATAACTATAAAAATGTGGGTGAATATACTTGCCTTTTTATCTTTTAAAACAAAGGCTAAATCAATTTCCCTTTGCGTAAGATCAGGAAATTTACATTGATAACGATGCATTGTTTTAATCATCTTACTTACCCCTTCCCATGATAACCTACCATATTATTCTTCACATCATTCTATCCAATACTCTATCCAATCAATATTGTTTGCAATGTATAAATGTAGAGCATCCCACTCTCGTCCAACTATATAAAAAAATAACAATTGAATACTAATAATTATCTATCATTGGCAAAGTTTAATATAGTTGATGGAACAAAAATAAATGAATAAGTATGATAATATAAAATTTAAAAATTAAATGTATAATATATTAAATATACATAATCTAATTACCTTTCACAATCGTCATTCTACCTTTCCCCAATAGAACCTTTCCATCAAATTTGTTGTTGGAGTCGAGATGCCAAATGTGAGGCACATTCATATTTTATGCTACACCATGCATTGATATACCATATATCCATCAACCATAGAACCCTCAGGACGTGCTCTTTTTCTAACAAAATCCTTCAATGAATTCAACTGCCTCTCCACCATCCACATCGACCTTGTGTGTACTGGTCCACATAATTCAATCTCCTCAACTTGGTGTATGAGGTAGTATCCTTGTGCATTGAAAAATACTAGAGGTAGATACTTATGCATTTCACACATTAGTCGGGGAATTTCTCTCTTCCAATACCTTATATCTTCTTTATGGATTTATTAAGATGAAATCCACCTAGAAATGGTGCAAGAAAATAACAGGTTTGAACAATATCAAGGCATATATAAAATTGAAGAGAAAACACAATATGTCAAGAAGTTCTGCTATAAAGAACCGAAGAAACATTTTCCATATAGAAATGCATTACTTACCTCATGTATTTGTCAAGATCATATATAACTTGTTTTATGTTGTTGTCAAAGTTGTTTTCGAGAGATAGAGATAGAAAATACTGTACCAAAAATAAAATCATTAATATTTATTTCCAAATTAGAGAAAACAATTAATAAAAAGATCTATACCAATATGTTAATATACCTAATAATTACCTTAATGAATGTATGCCAATCATGTTTTTTAACCCCACCAAAATCACCTTTTTTCGTTAAGATATTTTGTATGTTCGAAGAAAATGCCATCGGAAACCTAATTTTCCGAATGACCTCTTTTACAACATTGCTCTATTTCTGTGTCAATAACCATGGAAGACTAATATTTTTTTCTCGACCATCACCATTATAATTAATAATCACACTTTGCAATGTGTGATTAGCTTCCTGGATGTCACTACAAATCTTTCCAATTCTTTCTTTGTCAGTCCTTCCATCTAAGATTCACCATAACAATTTTGTTATATCCTTCCCGATATGCATTGTATCAAACAGATGAACTATTTGTAGATGCTCATAGTAGGGAAACGTATTCAATTGTATGGGGTAAATTTTCATTCCTCGTGGAAGCCCATTTGAGCCTTAACAAAATTATGTCATACTTTCAAGTAAAGAAATGAAATTATGTCATAGTTTCAAGTAAATAAAGAAAAGATAATTAAATACCTTGAACAATCATTTCCAACATTGTGTCCTCTCTCTTTATAGGCATACAAGGAGGAAGGTTGTTGTTTATAACAAAAAAATCCACACTGAGTAAGTAGAATGAAGCTCTCCAAATGGATTGACACCATCAACTGCTAATGAAAGTCTAACATTATGAGGTTCTTATTTAAAAATTGGTCAGTTTTCTTCGATGTTCTTTAATGCAGAGCCATCTGTAGGCATTTGAACAATATATTATTCACTTCTATTCTTTTCATGGAAATCCATAAACTATGTTATACTTTGGCACCTAAACATCTGTTGGAAATGTGGAATTATGGAAATTTGTCTTAAGGACATGTATTTAAAGATCGATTTTCTCGTCAATATAGCGATGAAAATAAATGATTTGACCTTGAAAAAAGTAAATACCCATTGCACTAAATGTTTGGTTTGCACATGTGGCACAAGTGTCGATAAAGAGACAAAAATTCATGGACATATAGATGGTTTTCTAGATCTGTCTCTATATCGACAAATGTCGGGGCCAAACAAAAAAAAATTAAAAGAAAGACAAAATTTTAATGTATTTTTCCATGAATTATAGAAATGTGGAAATATTTCATCACATTTTGAGCCCATATGTACTAGTGTTATAACACACCTTATTTATAGGATTTACAAAATTAAAAACCCTAAATAAAGGCACCCAAAAAAGGTTACATATCCATGCAAATCATAGGCTACAAATCCCATGAATATCGAAATTCTATTATAGTTGAATACCAGTCGACCTTAATTCGATATTCATTCAATTTCCACATGAACTCCTATCGACCTCTTATCGATTAAACTCTTCAATGCGTTGTCTATTACTTCAACTTCAAATTTTCCCGGTTGATCCACCTCGGCCTTCGAACTTCACTCCCAGTCGATCCACCTCAACTAGACTTTCCCTACAAAGAATATAACAACCCAATAGTTGGTTGTCTAATTTATTTGATTCACACCTAACTCGATATTTGGATCCTTGTTAGTGTCATCTCTAAGTTCATGTAGGTTCTTGAAGAAACCCACTTGAAGGCTACAAACAATATTGTTATACATATCAAGGGTGCATATGAACATGGTATAAAGCATTGTAGCATGAATGTCAACTAGTTGGTTGGTTACATCAATTTTGATTGGTTTGGGAATGGAAATGATAGCACGTGAACTTTAGATTATGTATTTCATCTTGGTTCTCGTCACAAAGTGTTATTTTATAAGAATCATAATGTTAAATATGGAGGTATAATTAATGTTGGCACATAGGTAGTGTGGATTTGCAATCTAATGGGTGAGCTTGGATATCCTTTTGAGAAAATAAAAACGCAATATTTAATTAATTCATAACTATATTCCTCATAGTAAAATGAATCATGTGGAGCTTCATGCCCAATATTTGACTTAGTTAGTAGAGGAGAAACTTATATATCTTATTTGTAATGGGATAGATAATCAAATTTTCAATATCTTTATAAATCCATTCACAAAATATAATTATGTGAAACTTTGGGCTATGCTTCGGCTTTAGGATACTACAATTATGAGGGAGTGTATAGAGATAATTCCACCTCCTGAATTTCTTGAGAGTTGTGTTGATGAGGTGGTGTTAGAATAGAAAGATTTTCCCAACTTGGATGTTTATTAATTTAGTCAATGTCTCTCTAGAGAGATTCAAAGGTCAAATAATAAATCAATTGAGTGATGATTAGTTGGTTGGACAAACTAAAGGTGGTATTGACTATGTCAACTAGTTCATGGGTCAAAGCATAAAACCTAGATATTAGGTTGATCCAGATTATATTGAGAATGACATGAAAGAAAAGATATAACAAGGAAACACACTAAGATATTGCAGGAAACAAAGTAAGAAACTTATTTACTCAAATTTTATTAATGATTGTTTGGAATACAAAAGACTGTAAAATGAGAAGCATACAAGCTATATGGATGGTGGTATCTTATCCTTGAAGAGTGTTATATGTGTCGGCTACAATAATTCAAAAGAATATTAATACAAAGAGGAACAAAATGTATTTTAAAATAAACCATCAATGAGAAAACCCTAAACATCCAAAACCCTAACTCAAGAAGATAAAACAAAAATAGGTTTGTGGGTCCTGATTTGGCTAGTTGATATGTCAGCTTCTTGGGGGTGTAAAATTTGCGTACAATATATGTTTGGGGTGCTCGATAGATTTTTGAAAAGGTATAGATAATAATTACATGTTCCAAACATCGTATCATATTCCTTTAGCTACACGCTAAGTGTTTTTTGCACCAAACAAATGTCGTTTAGGGCCTAAAAAAATGGCCTTAAAAAGTTGTAGAAAAATGCCCAAGATGTGGAACCATTCTAAATTAGTGGAACAAATGGGTGGACAAATAAATATATATCATTCCTCCTCCCTTAGGAATAAATGGTAACCATTTCATCAATTTCCTTCGTTGTATGGGGAAACTTATATTGAATCTGACTCTTGGCGAGCCACTTTCCTACTTTGACGACCCAATAGAGTTGGATGTTCAGTTGGAGGGTGTCATTTGACTTGGTGTTCATGATATGATCAATTGTTTCCTACTCAATGTATTCATGATTGAGATTTGTAGGGGACAAGTTCTTGGCTACATTCGAAGTGTCTGGGAGAGGTGGAAAATATGGTTGAAGCAGTTCCACACAAAATATGGGGTGCAAGCCAAGGAAAGGGTGAATAATTAATTCAAAATAATTCTCATCCATAACCTTGATGATGGTGTAAGAATGGTATTGGAGTGGGAAGATATTTTGATTGGGTCCTATGAGATGATCCTTCTACAAATGCAACCATACCTGTTCTCCTATCTGAAACTTGTGTTGTACTAGATGTTGATTGTGGCATTTCTTGTACTTGGAATTGGCTTTCTGCAAAATATCATGAAATTCATGTTAGATGTGTTGGATTCATTCAAAAAAAAATTCTACTCAATTAGCCTCGGTCTGATCATGGGAGGACTCTTGATGTGCAACTATAATGGGTAGAGCTATGTTAATGAGGGCCAATGGTTGGAACCCCAAGCACACCTAAAAAGGGTTGTGGCCAATATTGTTTTGAATGGATCTATTGTAGCTATGTTGAACATAAGGAAGGTTCCCATCCCATGTACACATACATTTGTAATTATACATCCTCTCTATATGAAAAAAAATCATATTGACTACCTTGATTTTCCCATCAATCTGTGGGTGGAAGCAAGTCCATTTGGTCATCTTGGTGTCCATCATCAACCATAGGCTAGACTAGGAAGTACTAAGAAATATATTTTATAGATATAAAATAATGGTCTGTGGGATCCCAAAATGAACCCAAACACATTCAAAGAATATCTTATCTGATCCAAGTGGATATTGGTTGCTTCCCACCTATTCCAAATTCCAACTAGCTCATCTAGGAAGTTTTCAGTTCAACATGTTTCTTTGTAATGGAGATATTTCTTTGTAATTGTGGGTTATGCACTTAAGGAGTTATCATGAATCCCTAGAAAACATCCAGGTGGATATTGGTGGTCACCCACCTATTCCAACTGAATTATTTTGGTAGTTTTCATGTTAGTACATCTTTTTGTACTTCTAGGGCCGTTTTGGGGCTCTAAACAATGTTTTCTTGGATTTCCACAGTCAAATTGTAGACAGAGTTAGAGTTTGATGACATAATGCATATTTCTCTAAAATACCTTTCCAATGGGATATCACACGCCTAAAACGAAGATCGTATGAAAAATTTACGACCCCAAGAAGTTAATGTACTAACTTACCCCAATGGGGCCAACATGACTTTTGGCACTTCATGTCCTAGGGTTAGGTTTTTGGATGTCTAGGCTTTTGGAATTCATTTTTATCATAAAACGACCTTCAAATCCTCATTATAGTCATCTTCTTGTGAATGAGTGTAGCTGTCACATCTCTTATCAGAGATAAATATTCCACCATTCTAGTATGTCTTGCCCTCTATATTTTTACAGTCTCTCGACATTTCTTTCATTACTAGAAATCATTTATTGATGTATTTCTCTATTTCTGGCAATTTTTATGTGTATTTCATTGTAATATCTTTTCTTTCATTGCGTTCTAAAAATAATCTAGATCATTGGTATTAGAGCAGGCTTCTCTTGATTATTTTTTAGTGTATGTCCCCGACGAGGTCCGAGTATAGCAAGTTGGGTCTTGAGCTTGTCTCTCTTGATGAAAATCACTCTCTCATGCCCAAGAAACCCTCTATGGTGGAAGAAAATAAAAAAAACGGAGGAGAATATTCTATTAACATGTTACTTGAGAAATCTCTCAAGCGATAGAGGGAGGAAATTATGGAGAATTTTCCCCACATCCTTCAATGCCTGTCGATAGAAACAGGTGCATCTTCATCAAGTGGCCATTTTGGAGGAACCTTTCCCTTTAAGATACAAGTTAATTTTGATATTCTCGTATTTGAAGGTTAGATAGATGCAGATGCCTTAAAATAATGGTTGAATATGCTAGGAGGTTATTTTGTTTTTCACAATTTTTCTGACAGGGAAAAGATCACCTTCACACTCCTCAAGGCTCTCCACCATGTCAAACATTGGTGGGAAAATTATTGGGAGAAAAGTTCCACGGAGGAATCTGGATCATATGGGGCCAATCCCACTTGGGGATTTCTTTTGGATGCGTTCAAGGAACAATACTACCCTTTTGATAACTATGAAGACTAGTACATGAGATGGACCACACTACAGCAAGAGAAGAGCCAAAAGTGTTAGATTTCTCAAATACTTTACATACCTTATGCACCAGATGGGTATCAAATAATTCGAGTGACATATGGTTCTAAAATACCGTGGGGCTCTATGTAGGTACATCCAAACTGAAATGGATTTCCTAAACATCTCATCATTGGGAGTTTCCTATCGATATGTTGTCAAAATAAAGCACAAATTTAGGCACTAGAACAAATGGGAGTTTGGTTTTGCAAATATGTCGTAGACAAAGCATGGTAAAGACGGAACTAACCAAGAGCCTCATGGAAACCATTCTAAGACACATAAAAAAAAGGTTAAATGAGAGACAAAGAATGACACTAGGAAGTGGTACGACTTCCACAAAATCCCCTGGCATAACACCGATGAATGTCAGTCGAAAAATTCATTGGTGGTTGAGGTCAAAGACAAGGAGCTGAACCTTGATTCAGAATATGATCCAAAAAATATTGAAAATAGGTGGATCATCGACATAGACCCCACTGCTACTGCCACGACCACAATAATTAAAAATTAGGAACTAGTAGATCTTGAAGAGGGGGAGCACCTCTTCCATTCACAGATGTGGGTGAAAGGAATCATGTTGCATTATATTTTTTATAGTAGAAACCATAAGAACATCATATCAGTTGAGGTCGTCAAATAGTTAGGGTTTTCAACAAAACCACACCCGCAACCATACAACATTGGGTGACTTCACCAAGGATGATATTTTTGTTTTAGCCAATAGTGTCGCTTTTCCTATGGCATCCAAACCTTCAAGGATGAGACAGTGTGTGATGTTTCCCCTATTGATTTTTGTGATGTTGTTTTGGACAAACCATATATGTGGATATGTCATGTTGTTTATGAGTCTCGACCCTGTAGTGTCATTATTACCCTAGGGGGTCAAATCTACAGGATACCAGAGATAGTTTTGACTATTGTTCCACCAAAACAGTGTCAGAAGGTAATATCTCATACTAAAAAATTCATCCTCTTAAAAGTCTATTAAAAGGATGCATAGAAGTCAACTACAACCACTACAACCTCAACACCTTCTATCTAGTAGAAGCAGATTGCAGATATTGTTTCTTCACCTACAATGTTGCCTACAAAATGTCCCATCAATCCCAAATACAAGAGGCTAGTGGAACATACTCAACCCTGCCATCAACAGGTTCATGACAACCTTCCACAGACCAAGAATCACAACTTCTTCAACAAGGCATGCATCTCACCAAGATTCAGATTTAGATTTAGAAAATGCTTTCCCCTCTTCCCCGGGCACTCAACGCAATGGAGACCATTGCTTCCTAAGGGGGGAGGATTGATCCATATGGATATTGGTGTCCACCCACCTGTTCCAAATTCTAACTAGCTCATTTGTACACTTTTGAGTTCATCACGTTTCTTTTTAATAGGGACATTTCTTTGTAATTGTGGGTTCTACACTTATGAGGCTATCCTGAAGACCTACATAGCATCCAAGTGAATATTGGTGGCCATCCACCTATTCCAACTGACTTATTTTGTAATTTTTCATGTCAGTACATCTTTTTGTACTTCTAGGGTCGTTTTGGGGCTCTAAACAATTTTTTCTTGGCTTTCCATAGTCAAACTATAAACAATGCATGGTATGATATACTTGAAGACATATTGTCAAAGATTTGACGAATAAAAAGGATTTTGCAGTATTGCCACTAATTGTTCCACTCCAAAATGTCTTTCTTCCCAACTGTAATGATCTTCCCAAATCATCTTTCATGGTCACTTGAAGGAACAAAAAGATGGATTAGATGGAATAGAAGTCCATCCCAAAGATGAAAATATGGAACTAATTTTCCTATGCTCAATGTTTAATAGGTAGCAACAAAGTCATAACTATTATTGTATAATTGTGGCCACAAAGAGGTCTTATGCTCACAAGATTTAAGAATTGTGGTTATCACCACAACTAGGGATTGATTGAGGTAGTTTACAACATGGTTGGTGTTTCCCTTCTAATACTTGATGTTCAATTGCAATTGTTGCAGGTACATGGACCACTTCTAATGGCAGTCACTTTGTAACTTTCCTTCTTTCTGCATGAATTGAACAACCCTATGATTAGTGTGGATGATCATTTCCTTTCCTATAATGTAATTCTTCCACTATCGACTTATCTACATAATGGAGTACATCTCTTTTTCATAAGTGGGGTATCTGCGGAAAATATCAGATAATGTTTCACCATGATAGGACACCAGATTCCCATGTTGAGCGAGAAATACACCGATAGCATAATATGAAGCATCTATCTCAATCTCAAATGGTTGTTTCAGGTATGGTAGAATAAAAACTGGTGTTGAGCAGAGGAATAATTTCAAATCCTTGAATTCTTTCTATTTTTATGGGGCCAAAATAAAATTGGCCTTCGTCCTTGGTCACCTAGATTAGGGCCCAAGTGATATGAGAGAACCCTGACACAAACCTATGGTAGAATTTGGCGAGGCCCAAGAAGCTACAGAGATTAGTTAGTGTCTTTGGGGCTGACCAATGATGGATGACCTACATCTTGGATAGATCCACATGCACACCCATCACATCCACGATGTATCCCAAATATTGAATTATTTTCATGTTGAAGGAACACTTCTCCAAATTGGCATATAACTTGTGTTGTTGTAGGGTGCCCAAGACTTGTTGAATGCGATTCAAATGTTCCTCCCAAGTATTTATAAATATGAGGATGTCATCCAAATATACCCACAAAGGAGTTTTTGAATGACCACAATATATCATCCATCATCCACGAGAATGTTGTCATGGTATTGGTCAAGATGAAAGGCATGACCAGCCACTCGAAGAGACCTTATTTATACTTGAAGTTTGTCTTCCATACATAATTTTTCTCAATCGACACCTAGTGGTATCCTGACTTCAGATCAATCTTACTGAAAAGTTTGGCACCCTTGAGTTGATCTAGAAAATCATCAATCTAGGGTATCGTGTACCATTTTTTACTGTGATCTTATTCAGGGCTCTGTAATCAATAAAAAGTCTACATGTCTCATCCTTCTTCTATACCAGAACAATTGGGATCCAAAAAGGTGAGGATATTGGTGTAATGAGGCCCTTCTGAATTAGATCTTGGATCTGTCGTTTGATTTCTTCATTCTCCATAATAGAGTTCCTATACATAGGGTTGTTAGAAAGAGGAGCATTGGGTGTCAAATCAATTTAGTGTTTTACCTGATAATGCAAAGACACTCTAATAGGTGAGGAAAAGATGACTTTGTGCTCTTATACTATCTTCCACCAACTTCTATTGTGTAGAGAGACCTCATACAAAGATTTTGGTGGTAGGGATGATTTTAAGGATATAAATTTAATTTAAAATTTAGAAACCTTAGTGAATCTTACTAATCCTTCATATGCAAACTATAAAATGTTTGGTGATAGTTTTGTAAAAATATTCAAATTTATAAGGATTTTATATAGTTTGTATAGTTTTTTTTCAATTTTTAAGGTAAAAAAAAATTATCCTATAAAATTTCGGTGAATCATTTTTAGAATAAAGAATTTGTTTTTGGGAAAAACCATGGAAAATTATCCCATAAGCGAAATTTAGCCCCTAAAATCATCATTTTTTGGAGGTTGAAACGATGTTTTGTTCTCCTTTCAATCATACCATGAAAAGGAAAAATATCCTTGTATGAGAGACCACCTTTCTTCACTGATTCGTGGAGATCAAAGAGATGACAATAGTTGGGACTTCCTTTGTTACCCTATAGAGTTGACCTACCAAAGTAATAATGACACTACAGGGAATAGATTCATAAACAACATGACACTTCCACATATATGGTTGTCCTAAAATAACATCATAAAATTCAAGGGGGAAACATAACATGATACCTCATATTTGAAGGGTTTTATGTTGCAATGTAGATGACATTGTTGGATGACACAGATGGATCATCCTTGATTGATCCAACTGATGGTGCATGATCGAGTGTGTGATGTCATTGTTAGGTTCAACCTCTTTATGACCTCTATTAATATTAGGTTATTTTGGATATCAATGTCAACAATGAAATGGATTTGGGTCAATTTCATCCACATCAGTGAGTGGAAGAGGCACTCCCCTTTTTCATGCTCCTCTGGTTCCACTAGATGGACCTTTGTGGTAATGATGGTGACGTTGGTTTCTACGTCAATGATATGTTTTCCCTTATTCGGTTCTGAATTAAAGTCTGATTCGAAATTCGACTCTGAGGCTTTCGTCTCAGCCAACAATGATTGTTTGCAGTGACATTCATCAATGTTGTTCCAAGGGAGGCTTTGGAACATGGACCACTTTCGAGTGTCCTTCTTCGACTTCCCATTACCCTTCTTTGCTTGTGGCTTGGAATGATTGTCCCAGGGTTAGACATCCCTGATCTGTCTTTTTCTCTGGGAGCTAAGGCCAGCTTGACCATGCTTCTTCTACCATGGGTTTGTAGAACTGACATTTCGCTTATTATTTTTCTTGAACTTTTTCTCAATCTTCAAAGCATATTTGTAAGAACCTTCTAGTGAGGGTATTTCCATAAACTACATATATGTTTGGATGTACCTATGTAGGTCACTATGATACTTCAGAACCAGGTACCACTTAGATTCTTTAATACCCATATTTGTGCACAAGGTATGGAAGATGTTGGTGTACTCTGACACCATCTTTTCTCTCTCTTGACGTAGAGTTTCCCATGTCATGTAATGGTCATAACAGTTTCCAACTTGGTAGTATTTATCCTTGAGGGAATCAACAAAAATCACCCAAGTGGGTCTTGGGAGAAAAATTGAAGACTCATCTCCGACATGTTGCTCATGATATGACTCCCGCCAATATTTGACATGGGGAAGATCTTTAAGGAGCACAAAGGTGATTTTTTCATTGATGGAAAATTTTTGGGCAAGGAAATAACCCTCTAGTAGACTTAACCATTTTTTCCAAAGCGTTGGTGTCTATTTGGCCTTCAAATAACGGAATATCATAGTCAAATTATACTTTAAAATGAGTCTCACCTCCAAAGCAACTTTTGGCTAACGGTGCCTCTGTTGTCAATGGGAACTGTCGAAGGATATGGGAGAAATTTTCCATCATTGTGTACATCTTTCGTGCAAGGTATTCCTTGAGAGTTAGTTTGACATGATCTCCTACTCCATCATCTCTCTTTTCGTCTACCATGGGAGGATGCTTGGGACAACAAGAGTGTTCTTCCCCAAGATCGACTATTTCAAGACCCAATTCTCAATAGCTTGACCTTGTCAGGGACATGCACAAAGAAACAACATAGAGGAGATTACTATGATACCATTGATACAAATTATATTGAGAACAACATGAAGAAAAATATATAACAAGGAAACACGTTGAGATATTGGAAGAAACACACTAACACAATTAAACTCAGATTCTATTAATGATTGTTTGGAATACAAAAGATTGAAAAATGAGAAGCACACAAGCTAGCTAGAATGGTGGTAGCATATCCCTGAAGAGAGAGAAGTGTCAGCTACACTCATTCACAAGAAACTGATTACAAAGAGGCCGCAAAGGCCTTTTGACATGAAGCACCAATGAGAAAATCCTAACCCTAGAAGAAACGTTGAAAGGCTTGTGGGGCCTGATGTTGTTAGTTGATATGTCAAATTCTTGAGGGCGTAAATTTTGCATACAATATTTTTTTAGGGTGCTTGGTAGCCCGTCGAAAAGGTCTATCCGAGAAGTACACATTTCAAATGACCTAGCATGTGCGTTTAAATAAATGGTTGGCATTGTCGCACCAAGAAAACGTCAATTAAGGCCTCACAATGGCCTCGGAAATTTGGGAACTAAAAAAATGTAGAAAAACTGTCAAGATGTGGAACCATTTTGAATTAGTGAAATAGATGGATGGCCACTAATAAGATCATAATTGCACCTAAGATGATCAGAGTGAACTAAGTCTTTCTCATTTTAAGGAAGTTATATATATAT
>JASDQU010881951.1:36676-53185 GCA_032191745.1 Picea mariana
AAACCAAAATATGGAAGAATAAGAGAATATTATGTATTATGTTATCTTAAAAAATCATAACTTATAATTATTCTATTCATATCTTTAAAAAATAAAAATAAAAATAAAAAGGTAATTTTTTAATCAAATTTTTTGAAATTTTTTATAAACATTTTATAAATAAGAGTTATTGTAAATTTTTAAAACACTTATTTCTTTGAAACTTAAATACGGAATCATTAAAACTAACTTTAATACTTAATCACTAAAACTTAATAATTGCATTGAGAGTTGCAACATGTTTTCAAGTTCAATGTGTGGAAATGTTGTCACCTAAGATGTTGTTAAGGAGAAAATGTGGTGTGATAAAGAGTTAGAGGAAAAAATAAAATTAAGGTATTATAAAGATGCAATCAACCCTAATCTAGAAGATCAAAATTATCTATATGTTTTGCCAAGTGTAAAGAAAAAAATAAGCATTGCTAAGATAAGAACAAATTTTCACGAGCTCCATAGTGAAACTGAGAGTTGGTCAGTTCCTAAAACACCGTGGGATGAAAGAGTGTGTCACCTTTGTGACACTAAGAATGTTGAAGATGAAAAACACTTTCTCTTAGATTGTCCAGCCTATACCCATATTAGATTTGATTTTCAAAATATTTATCACACGACCAAAGTATGGTTATCTTGGAAAGCTTCTCTTAATACTTTTTGAGTACAGAAACAAAATTTTAAAAAATCACAAGTAATCACTTATCCTCTTTATATGAAAATTTTAAGATATACAATACTAAAAGAATTATAATTTTATAATTAAATACAGAATCATTAAAACTAACTTTAATACTTAATCACTAAAACTTAATAATTGAGTTGAGAGTTGCAACATGTTTTCAAGTTCAATGTGGGGAAATGTTGTCACTTAAGATGTTGCTATAATCTTAAGTGACCATTTTTTTTAAATAAATAAATAACTATGTACACTACAACTCAAAAAAAATTAAATCAATACAAATTCATCTTAAGCCTCGATGTATACATCAAAAGACTATTTCTTCTCTATCAATTGACTAATGTTTTGTTTCCTTATATATATATATATATATATATATATATATATAGAGAGAGAGAGAGAGAGAGAGAGAGAGTAATTATAAAACTAATATAAATTTATCTTAAATCTTAAAATAAGCTATGTAACTCCTACTTGTCTTAGGTGTGATCTCATATCTGGTTGTAATGATTATTGGTCAATATTAGAAAGTCTTGGTATTTACATAGAGAGTCTATTCTTAGTTTGTAGGAGGTTGTTGAAGGTTGTTGGAACTAGTTGGATGTGATAGATTCTCTCTAGCTAGATGCTTCCTAGAATGTTTTGATTGAGATGTTCACTCAACTAGATAGATTCCATGATGTGGTTTTTCTATCTTGAGACACATCTTGTTATATTTATATGTGTACAATTACATTGATTGAATAGAGTATTCAACATATCATTTGACGTGTGTAAATAAATGTATGTCTACTCTCCTCCATTTTTTATATGGTATTAGAGGAGGTCTGAGCTTAACTTCCTCATGGGAGGGCTAGAGAACATGTGGAGATTAGAGTAGATTCTTTTGAGAGTGGATAGTTTTTTTGGTGTGTTCGACCTCATTGAGGGGTGTCTTGGTAGATGGAAGTATGTCCAAAGGATGATTAGTTGCTCAATATTTACTGTCATGTTGGTGTTTGGCTCTAGAGTAGAACAAGTTCCCAATGAATCTAAGGTATCAATGGTATGTATGTTTTCTAGCCGATACATGTTCAAGTTAACAAATTTTACAAAACATTTTCATAAACTTTTTTATGAACTTTTGATTCACCATGATGACCTCTTAATGACCTAGACACATGCAATTTGACTCAACCTACCATTTAAAAGAGAAAACTCCGCATGACCATTCCAAGAACATTTAAAATATTCTCTATGATTCTTGTTGACCAAATCAATGAAGATTGAGAGAGAATATTTTAAAGGTGCTTGGAATGGTCGTGTGGATATTTGTCTTGTTAATGGGAGGTTGATTCAAATTGTATGTGTTTAGGTCATTAAGATGTTGTCATGGTGAATTGAAAGGTCATAAAAAAGTCATGTAAATACTTGAGAAGTTGTGGATGCATTGATCCGGATTTTATCAGAAGAATGAAATGAATACATATCTATATTATTAACACATAGATACAATGAACAATAACATAGATACAATAAAACTTGGCTTCTATTCAATAAGAAAATATGTTGAAATTGTAAAATGTAGACTAAAACAAGCTTGCTAGAATTGTGGCGGCTTATCACTAAGACGAGATGTGACGGTTGCAATCATTCGCTAGAAGATGATTACAATGAGGCTCCAAAATCCTTTTTTACATCAAATATGAATGCCAAAACACCACACATCCAAAAACCTAACCCTAGGATGTGAAGTGTCAAAATTCATGTGGGCCATGTTGGGGTAAGTTGGTACATCAACTTTCTGGGGTCATAACTTTTGCATATGATCTTAATTTTAGGCGCACGGTAGCTTGCTGGTAAGGTATGTCAGAGGACTACACATTATGTCGTCACACTCTGACTCTATCCAGAGTGTGACTATGGCGGGCCTAGAAAACATTGTTTAGGGCCTCAAAACGACCTCAAAAGTTGAGGACCCAAAAAGCTAGAAAAAAACTACCAAAATGGAAACTGAAACTTCCAAGATGAACTCTGTATGTGAGCCAGTTGGAATAGGTGGGTGGCAACCAATATCCACCTGGATCATGCATGATTGGTCTTAACTGACACATCAATTTTAAATTTATGATGGAATCTTAAGATGTATTGGAACATAGAGTATGTCATTTCTAGTTGGAAGGAAAGTCAGGTTGTCATAGTAGTGACATTTAATGTGATCAATTATTGTCACAAGATTGAGTCTCTATTGGAACTGATCATTCCAACAATAAACAAGTTTTATTCAAAATTGTTTGTAGGAATCATTGAATACCATATATTATGAAGACATGRAGAATTATRAAAAATATGAACTCATGATGAAGTACAACAAGATAAATATTTTCACAAAGATGAAGAAGGAAGATCTAATTAGACATAASATGGAAAAATAAAGTAAAACAAGGTGATTTTTGTGAGGTGTGTTAATCATAATTTAATTACACTTTGTAGTTGTAAGTAGGTCTATGATGCAATGTTTTTWTTCTATGTAGTGGTCTGTAAGAAGTTCGAGTTTGTACCTAGAATCTCTATGAGTGGAGTATGTAATGTATGTACCTATATTTATGTATGTAACATGTAAAGGGAATATTGTTGTAACACCTAGATAGGAATGTGTCCATGATGACCTCGATAACTTGTCTACTATAGTGCAATAGCCTCTACGGTGGATTTCCTTAACACTAGGGGTGGACTACGCTATTGGTTTTAGAGTCTGGGAGGTGAAGTTATACATTCAAGGGAAGTTCATCAACATGCTGAATGAACCATGTAATTAAAGGAACATCCTATTAGATCGACAATTACAGTGGATGGTTACCCATGTATTTCGGTGGATGGTTGTTTCTTTATATGGACGTTGACAATTTGGTGGTGTTTGTATGATCGAGGTACAATATAAAAGTGCCAGGATGGACCAGAGATAGAGTTTGCTGATTACGGGGTTCTTCAATATATAAAGGAGCATTTGCTTCAGAGGAGAAGATGTTGATGTAGAAATTCACTACGAGATTAAGATAAGTAGTCGTGAAGGGGGAGTGTTAGAATATGTAACTTCTATTGGTCTTAGGTGTGATCTCATATGTGATTGTAATTGTAATGATCATTGGTCAGTATTAGAAAGATTTGGTATCTATGTAGAGAGTCTATTCCTAGTTTGTAGGAAGCTCTTGGAACTAGTTGGATGCGAGAGATTCTCTCCAACTAGATGCTTCCTAGAATGGTGTGAGGTTGAGATATTAGCTCAACTAAATAGATGGCATGATCAAGGTAGTTTTCTTATCTTCAGAAAAAGCTTGTTATATTTATATGTGTACAATTACATTAATTGAATAGAGCCCTCAATATATGTGTAAATAAAAATCTACTTTCCCACATTTTTCATAAATGTTATCACAAATAAAATCATTATCATTAGTATATGTACAAAATATTAAAAAAATTAAATAAATAAAAACATTATCATTAGTGTATCGACAAAATTGATTTACCAAAGCTAATTCATGAACCCTGGCCTCTGTTACATCATGATAGGTGGACTAATTTCGGATTGGAATGTTCAATATTGCTAGTATATGTGGAATTTTTTTGGAAAAAAATATGTTGGAAGAGTGCAAATTAAGGATAAATATTTTGTACTTAATTTCGAAATAAAAAGCGATTTTCATGTTCGATTAATATTGTCGACTAGGGATGTCTGAAAGTGCTTTTTATTTACATAAGATATATTTATGGATATTAATCGACCAGGAAAACCTTTTTTTTTCCAAATTAAGTATATGATATGATAAATCTGTACCTAATTTACACTCTTCAAACAATTTTTTTCCAAAACCATATTACACACCTGCAACATTAAACATTCCAATCCTTTCGGATTGGACTTATCACGATGCGACTTAGTAAACAAGCAGATGAAAAAACTCGTCCAGATCACGGGGGTGATCGTCACCGTGTTTTTCCACTTTCCATCATTATAAGCATAAAATCTCATGGCGTTTTGATAGTGGAATTTATAAGGTTTTATTGTGATATTTGCATCAAATACATCTTGACTTTACTGAGATTCCCTTGTCTAATGTACACAGGGATTGGTGGTATGGACTAAAAGTGTACAGTTTATCCCTATCCATTTCTTCCTGTTCACAATCATTAATATTTGTTAATGGATGAAATATTTCCTTCTGGATAACGACCTCTTCTTCGCGGTAACATCAATATACAGAAACCTTTTTCTGTGCATTTGCAGATATATTTTCAAAGAATCGCATCTATATACTCGCGTGTAAAAACTTAGTTTTATACTGTGTTCTTCTTCGCGGTAACATCAATATACAGAAACCTTTCTCTGTACATTTGCAGATATATTTTGAAAGAATCGCATCTATATATTCRCGTGTAAAAACTTAGTTYTATACTGTGTTATGGTCAACGTAGTGTCCAAATATTCTTGGCATACTATTGGGCATATGTGAGATAGTGCTGTATTATATGTATAGGAAGCAACCAAGTCTTTGAAGAAAAGAAAGTGGATCGATGTAATTGATAGATTGGATTGAAAGACAACGCYAATTCAGACGAAGCATATTCAACAGCTCAATAGAGCGTGGAAATGCAGACCCGGTAGCTGAAACATACCTTTGATTAGACTGGCAAGAAGTGGAAAAATGTTTGTAATCAGGGTGATGGATTGTGAAAATGTAAATTTATGATAGCGTTGCATGCATACTATGGAATCTACTATGAACCTGCAAACTTTTATTCGGGTTTTAAAAGGATTACTATGAAGGTTCAGAGTTATCAATTAAATAGTTTGGACTTTGCGTGCACATCTTTGTTAGGGTTTTAAAAAGACCGTAGATGTTAGGGTTTTAAAAAGACTGTTATGAATTAAGTAGTTTGTACTTTGCTTGCAAAACTTTGTTAGGGTTTTAAAAAAACTACTATGAAGGTTCTCTGTTATCATCATTTTTTTTTATCAAGAACTGAAAAGGCCATTGGATTTTTAAGTTTTTGCTAGTTCTAGGATTGCCGTGAGCTCCAATGGCATTAACTTTTGCAATGCCAACTAATATAAAAGTTAAGGTTAGACAACATTGAAACTGACATTAGGACAGTTCACCTTTTTAGCCATGGTACAAGTTTAAAAAGTAAAGGATTAGTTGATATTGATATTGATATGATTGACCTGTGTGCGCATCATATAACTTGAAAAGGAAGGTATAAGAAAACGAATTCCCATTGATATATAAGAAAACGAATTCCCATTGATATAATCCTCTTTTTAAGCCAAGGTACAAGTTCAAAAGAATGAGCATTGAAATTGACATAGAATAATATACGTTCAAAAGAATTAGGTATTGACATTGAGATGACTAAGAATTTGACATTTTTAATAAAGATATAAGTTGAAAAAATTAGGAATTGACATATGATATGGATAACATTTTTAGTTATGAAATGAGTTGAAAAAAAATAGAGGAAGGAATGGATAATATTTCTAGCCTGAAATAAGTTAAAAAAGAAGGATTGATAAACTAAAGGGAGTTGAAAAAAAAGAGAGGAAGGAATGCATAATATTTCTAACCTGAAATAAGTTAAAAAGAAGAAATGATAAACTAGAGGGGTTTGAAGGTAAATCTATATTTTGTTGGTTGAAAAAAAAGAGAAGAAGGAATGGATAATATTTCTAACTTGAAATAAGTTAAAAAAAGAAGAAATGATAAACTAGAGGGGTTTGAAGGTAAATCTATATTTTGTTGTCTCAATTATTTTTTGAAGTTATAATTTTGTATTATTATTATGATGTTCAATGATTATATCATAGTGTTTGTTTCAATTATTTTTGAAGTTATAATTTTGTATTATTATTATTATTATGATGTTCAATGATTATATCATAGTGTAAAAGTGATTTTATTAAATTAAATAATTTATGTTTTGCATATGTAATATTATGTATATGTTTATGTGTAATATTTATGCTAACAACTCAATAATATAAGCTATTATAACTTCTTAATATCCATTTTCTTATATATTATTACTATTTTAATATTTTGAAAGAGTATTTGTTTAATGTTATATTTTTGTAGATTTCTTTTACTAGAAAATTCTAGAAATAATTAACTATAAAATTCAAGAGAGGGAAAGAGGGTGTCAAAAGACTCCATTTAGCATTAAAGCATATGAAGCAATATTATATATATAACTTCCTTAAAATGAGAAAGACTTAGTCCACTCTGATCATCTTAGGTGCAATTATGATCTTACTAGTGGCCATCCATATATTTCACTAATTCAAAATGGTTCCACATCTTGACAGTTTTTCTACATTTTTTCAGTTCCCAAACTTCTGGGGTCATTGTGAAGCCTTAATTGACGTTTTCTTGGCGCGACAATGCCAACCATTTATTTAAAGGCACATGCTAGGTCATTTGAAATGTGTACTTCTCGGATAGAACTTTTCGATGGAGTACCGAGCACCCTAAAAAAATATTGTATGCAAAATTTACACCCTCGAGAATTTGACATATCAACTAACAACATCAGCCCCCACAAGCCTTTCAACGTTTCTTCTAGGGTTAGGATTTTCTCATTGGTGCTTCATGTCAAAAGGCCTTTCTAGCCTCTTTGTAATGAGTTTCTTGTGAATGAGTGTAGCCGACACATCTCTCTCTTCAGGGATATGCTACCAACATTCTAGCTAGCTTGTGTGCTTCTCATTTTTCAGTCTTTTGTATTCCAAACAATCATTAATAGAGTCTGAGTTTAATTGTGTTAGTGTTTTCTTCCAATATCTCAGCGTGTTTCCTTGTTATATATTTTCCTTCATGTTGTTCTCAATATAATTTGTATTAGTGGTATCATAGTAATCTCCTCTATGTTGTTTCTTTGTGCATGTCCCTGACAAGGTCAAGCTATTGAGAATTGGGTCTTGAAATAGTCGATCTTGGGGAAGCACACTCTTGTCGACCCAAGCATCCTCCCATGGTAGATGAAAAGAGAGATGACAGAGCAGGAGATGATGTCAAACTAATTCTCAAGGAATAACTTGCACGATAGATGTACACAATGATGGAAAATTTCTCCCATATCCTTCGACAGTTCCCATTGACAACAGAGGCACCATTAACCAGAAGTTTTTTTGGAGGTGAGACTCAATTTAAAGTATAAGTTAACTATGATATTCCGTTATTTGAAGGCCAAATAGACACCAACTCTTTGGAAAAAATGGTTAAGTCTGCTAGATGGTTATTTCCTTGCCCAAAATTTTCCCATCAGTGAAAAAATCACCTTTGTGCTCCTTAAATATCTTCCCCATGTCAAAGATTGGCGGGAGTTGGATTGTGAGCAACATGTCAAAGATGAGTCTTCATTTTTTCTTCGAAGACCCACTTGGGTGATTTTTGTTGATTCCCTCAAGGATAAATACTACCAAGTTGGAAAATGTTATGACCATTACATGAGATGGGAAACTCTACGTCAAGAGAGAGAAAAAATGGTGTCAGAGTACACCAACATCTTCCATACCTTGTGCACAAATATGGGTATTAAAGACTCTGAGTGGGACCTGGTTCTGAAGTATCGTAGTGGCCTACATAGGTACATCCAAACATATATGTAGTTTATGGAAATACCCTCACTAGAAGGTTATTACAAATATGCTGTGAAGATTGAGAAAAAGTTCAAGAAAAATAATAAGCGAAATGTCAGTTCTACAAACCCATGGTAGAAGAAGCATGGTCAAGCTGGCCTTAGCTCCGAGAGAAAAGGACAGATCAAGGATGTCTAACCCTGGGACAATCGTTCCAAGCCACAAGCAAAGAAGGGTAATGGGAAGTCGAAGAAGGACACTGGAAAGTGGTCCATGTTCCAAAGCATCCCTTGGAACAACATTGATGAATGTCACTCCAAACAATCATTGTTGGCTGAGATGAAATCCTCAGAGTCGGATTCCGAATCAGACTCTAATTCAGAACTGGATAAGGGAAAACATATCATTGATGTAGAAACCAACGTCACCATCATTACCACAAAGGTCCATCTAGTGGAACCAGAGGAGCATGAAAAAGGGGAGTGCCTCTTCCACTCACTGATGTCGATGAAATTGACCCAAATCCATTTCATTGTTGACATTGATATCCAGAATAACCTAATATTAGTAGAGGTCATAAAGAGGTTGAGCCTAACAATGGCATCACACACTCGACCATGCACCATCAATTGGATCAATCAAGGATGATCCATCTGCATCATCGAACAATGTCATCTACATTGCAACATAAAACCCTTCAAATATGAGGTATCATGTTATGTTTCCCCCTTGAATTTTATGATGTTATTTTAGGACAACCATATATGTGGAAGTGTCATGTTGTTTATGAATGTATTCCCTGTAGTTTCATTATTACTTTGGTAGGTCAAATCTATAGGGTACCAAAGGAAGTCCCAACTATTGTCATCTCTTTGATATCCACAAATCAGTGCACAAAGGTGATCTCTCATACAAGGATATTTTTCCTTTTCATGGTATGATTGAAAGGAGAACAAAACGTCACTTCAACCTCCAAAAAATGATGATTTTAGGGGTTAAATTTCGCTTATGGGATAATTTTCCATGGTTTTTCCCAAAAACAGATTCTTTATTCTAAAAATGATTCACCGAAATTTTATAGGATAAAATTTTTTTACCTTAAAAATCGTAAAAAAATTATACAAACTATATAAAATCCTTATAAATTTGAATATTTTTACAAAATTATCACCAAACATTTTATAGTTGGCATATGAAGGGTTAGTAAGATTCACTAAGGTTTCTACATTTTAAACTAAATTTCTATCCTTAAAATCATCCCTACCGCCAAAACCTCTGTATGAGGTCTCTCTACACAATAGAAGTTGGTGGAAAAGATAGTATAAGAGCACAAAGACATTTTTTCCTCACCCATTAGAGTGTCTTTGCATTATCAGGTAAAGCACTAAATTGATTTGACACCCGATGGTCCTCTTCCTAACAACCCTATGTATAGGAACTCTATTATGGAGAATGAAGAAATCAAACGACAGATCCAAGATCTAATTCCGAAGGGCCACATTACACCAATATCCTCACCTTTTTGGATCCCAATTGTTTTGGTATAGAAGAAGGATGAGACATGTAGAATTTTTATTGATTACAGAGCCCTGAATAATATCATAGTAAAAAATGGTACCCGATACCCTAGATTGATGATTTTCTAGATCAACTCAAGGGTGCCAAACTTTTCAGTAAGATTGATCTGAAGTCAAGATACCACTAGGTGTCGATTGAGAAAAATTATGTGTGGAAGACAAACTTCAAGTATAAATAAGGTCTCTTCGAGTGGTTGGTCATGCCTTTCATCTTGACTAATACCATGACGAAATTCTTGTGGATGATGGATGATATATTGTGGTCATTCAAAAACTCCTTTGTGGGTATATTTGGATGACATCCTCATATTTATAAATACTTGGGAGGAACATTTGAATCACATTCAACAAGTCTTGGGCACCCTACAACAACACAAGTTATATGCCAATTTGGAGAAGTGTTCCTTCAACATGAAAATAATTCAATATTTGGGATACATCGTGGATGTGATGGGTGTGCATGTGGATCTATCCAAGATGCAGGTCATCCATCATTGGTCAGCCCCAAAGACACTAACTAATCTCTGTCGCTTCTTGGGCCTCGCCAAATTCTACCACAGGTTTGTGTTAGGGTTCTCTCATATCACTTGGGCCCTAATCTAGGTGACCAAGGACGAAGGCCAATTTTATTTTGGCCCCATAAAAATAGAAAGAATTCAAGGATTTGAAATTCTTCCTCTGCTCAACACCAATTTTTATTCTACCATACCTGAAAAAACCATTTGATATTGAGATAGATGCTTCATATTGTGCTATCGATGTAGTCCTCACTCAACATGGGAATCTGGTGTCCTATCATGGTGAAACATTATCTGATATTTTCCGCAGATACCCCACTTATGAAAAAGAGATGTACTCCATTATGTAGACATGTCGATAGTGGAAGAATTACATTATAGGAAAGGAAATGATCATCCACACTAATCATAGGGTTGTGCAATTCATGCAGAAAGAAGGAAAGTTACAAAGTGACCGCCATTAGAAGTGGTCCATGTACCTACAAAAATTGCAATTGAACATCAAGTATTAGAAGGGAAACACCAACCATGTTGTAAACTACCTCAATCAATCCCCAGTTGTGGTGATAACCACAATTCTTAAACCTTGAGAGCATGAGACCTCTTTGTGGCCACAATTATACAATAATAGTTATGACTTTGTTGCTACCTATTAAACATTGAGCATAGGAAAAATAGTTCCATATTTTCATCTTTGGGATGGACTGTTATTCCATCTAATCCATCTTTGTGTTCCTTCAAGTGAGCATGAAAGATGATTTGGGAAGATCATTACAGTTGGGAAGAAAGACATTTTCGAGTGGAAAAATTAGTGGCAACACTGCAAAATCCTTTTTATTCGTCAAATCTTTGACAATATGTCTTCAAGTATATCATACCATGCATTATTTATAGTTTGACTATGGAAAGCTAAGAAAAAATTGTTTAGAGCCCCAAAACGACCCTAGAAGTACAAAGAGATGTACTGACATAAAAAATTACAAAATAAGTCTGTTGGAATAGGTGGATGGCCACCAATATACACTTGGATGTTGTGCAGGGATTAAGGATAGCCCCATAAGTGTAGAACCCACAATTACAAAGAAATTTCCCTATTACAGAGAAACGTGATGAACTCAAAAGTGTACATATGAGCCAGTTAGAATTTCGAACAGGTGGGTGGCCACCAATATCCATATGGATCAATCCTCCCCCCTTAGGAAGAAATGGTCTCCATTGCGTTGAGTGCCTGGGGAAGAGGGGAAAGCATTTTCTAAATCTAAATTTGAATCTTGGTGAGTTGCATGCCTTGTTGAAGAAGTTGTGATTCTTGGTCTGTGAAAGGTTGTCATGAACCTGTTGATGGCAGGGTTGAATATGTTCCACTAGCCTCTTGTATTTGGGATTGATGGGGCATTGTGTAGGCAGCATCATAGGCGAAGAAACAATATCTGCAATCTACTTATACTAGATAGAAGGTGTTGAGGTTGTAGTGGTTGTAGTTGACTTCTATGCATCCTTTTAATAGACTTTGAAGATGATGATTTTTTCAGTATGAGATATTACCTTCTGAAATTGTTTTGGTGGAACAATAGTCAAAACTATCTCTGGTATCCTGTAGATTTGACCCCCTAGGGTAATAATGACACTACAGGGTTGAGACTCATAAACAACATGACATTTCCACATATATGGTTTGTCCAAAACAACATCACAAACATCAATAGGGGAATCTCTGGTATCCTGTAGATTTGACCCCCTAGGGTAATAATGACACTACAGGGTCGAGATTCATAAACAACATGACATTTCCACATATATGGTTTGTCCAAAACAACATCACAAACATCAATAGGGGAAACATCACACACTGCCTCATCCTTGAAGGGTTGGCTGCCATAGGACAAGCGACACTATTGGCTGAAACAAAAATATCATCCCTCGTGAAGTCACCCAATGTTGTATGGTTGCGGGTGTGGTTTTGTTGACAACCCTAACTATTTGATGACCTCAACTGATATGATGTTCTTATGGTTGCTACTATCAAAAATATAATGCAACATGGTTCCCTTCACCCACATCTATGAATGGAAGAGGTTCTCCCCTTCTTCAAGATCTACTAGTTCCTAATTTTTAATTATTGTGGTCGTGGCAGTAGCAGTGGTGTCTATGTCGATGATCCACCTATTTTCAATATTTTTTGGATCATATTCTGAATCAGGATCAGCTCCATGTCTTTGACCTCGACCACCAATGACTTTTTCGACCAACATTCATCGGTGTTGTGCCAGGGGATTCTGTGGAAGTCGCACCACTTCCCAGTGTCATTCTTTGTCTTTCATTTATGTAGCATCCATCAATTCGTGATGACGACAAGCCTCAAGTGATAAATGCAATTTTTTTTTTTGAAGGGCAAAAAGTTATTTACTTACTAGAACATAAATGCTATCTTTAATAAATAATTTATGTTTAAGAGATATATTTACAACCCCATTTGATATTAGATGCTTACTTTCATTGTTCTAAACCCTACATTCATTCTTATGGTATAATTTCAATTCTCATGTCTATCTTAGAGTTTCCCAAGCTTCTCTTGTTTCTCTCTCAAAATCCTATGTAATATGTAGAATGCATAAGTTAGTAAACAATTTATTAAATGTTTAAAAGAACATCTTCTTTAAATTATTATTAATAATGTAAGGCATAACCCTTTAATATATACATTTATTTTACCTTCCCAAATATTAGACTTACAACTTATAATAAGACAATACCTTTATTTCTACCACCTTCAATATTAAAAAGAAATTGTAACATTTATTAGTTCAACTTGAATATATATAATTAATATGAACTTAATGTGTCACCTAACAATAATTGCCTTCTTCACTGTAGCTATGGTCAATTGTGTAATTAATTAACACCTCACTAAAAGTAAAAATACTCATCATCATACTACCCTCCTTATAGCTAAATCCACTCCATTTAATAATGTTAACTTGCCATATTGTTGTGTCAACACATAAATTCAGAGTATGTAAAAATTAGTATTATTGAAGTCAGTGTTAGCATATCAAGAAATAAATTCCATTCACCCTTCTTTACCAAAAACTTGACACTCATAAATACTACTCGACACCACGTAAATTGTGGAAAAATCATATGCCACACTACAACCAAAAGGGGATACGCCAAGACAGAAGACTATCGACTTAGACAGGGTCAGTTATTATTACAATGAGCGATTCGGTTGTACTAATATTTCACATCAACCATATGTAAATTATTTTATATGAGGAAACGGTAAGGGAAACTTCCTTTGTAGAACCCTGTTGTAAATATGGCAAGTATCCTTTACCGATTAACAATGAGGAGGTGTTGGTGAAACAGGTAGGGATCGCGTTGCTGCCAGTGCCAACAACCTTGGTCCAGGATTCATTGACCTCCTGAAAAAAAATAGTTTCTGCAAAAAGAAAAACACAGTCCAAAAAGGGAAATTGTTGTGTCACGCATCCGCAGATGCAGGCTACGCTAAGGGAAAACAGGTCATGCAATATGCAACTCGGTTGTGTTCAAGGACAATTAAGGAATATTTAAGCCACACTCTGTCAATTCAGGGGCGGAGGTAATTAACCCAAGGCGATAATCAAACTCTGTAAGGCAGCGACTGAAATTCCAGTTAAGTGGAATCTATGTGCATGATCCGGGTAAGGTAAATCATCTGGCACGCGACTGGCAACCGGGAAAAACTCTTCACTGCTCTCGTCTAAGGATCCAGGCCAACAACGTAATGCTCAGACGATAAGACGGGTTTGAGGAAGGGGAAGATGTTACTGGTGCTAACCTTCTAACTAAGGCTTGACCTACCTGTATCATGGAGTTTTAAGGGACCTGGGGATGCTAGGAAATTAGAGTCGAGCAGGAAGACCGTGACCGGTGTCCGCCTGAAAGGTTATCCGAGTGAAAAAGCTATACGGCATCGGTGTAACGATAAAGTTAGATGTATGCCATTCAAAAGAAATCGTTGCCAGACACACAGTCGATTCCACCTAAACATTTCCTGAATGGAAAAAGAAATAGCTCTTTGTTCATTGTTAAAATTATCTAGCTGTCTGGCATAAATTCGCTGTCAATAAAACATGGAACAAAAATTGCAGATTTACCAAAACAAAGTTGTTCTCGTTACTATTTTTAGTTGGGGTTCTATGCCAGTCGCTACACCCACCATTTCTGTTTCTATATCATTACTATTCATTTCGCTGTAGTAAAATAAACTTCCAAATCGAATGCATCCGTAAGGAGATACCATTGTTAACTATCCATATAAATAAGAAATAACAAAATCCAGAACTATTGGCAATAATTATCATTATCTCCTGATGTTAATGATCAGCATGCTTCCAGTGATAAAAATCATCTCTAACTGTTAAATTGTTCTGATTATCAACATTCCCTAAATAATAAACCGTTTACCATACATATGAATCGTTGCCCCATATATTATTTTCATCAACAAGAAACACTACCCAAAATTTCGGCCCATAGTGCATTAAGAAATTTCCGTGTGTATTTCATGGAAGGAACGTAGGCCTGGGTACATAATTGTAGTTATGTGTAACTTGTGGCTATTAAATAAATGAAGACATACGGAAAGAAAATAAACGCAGACCCCAAAAATAATAATTGATGATGCTAACGAAATAGATTACTAGCCAACAAAACGCAGAGGGTAAAGCCGGGTAGTGTAGAGGAATGGTATATTGGCCAAATGCTTAGTCACAAAAGATGCAATGACAGTCAACAACCAAGAACAACATCAGAGGCAGATGGTTGAGTTCGCCCTTTTGCTTGCCATCCTCGCATAGAAAAGCAGGGCGTTGAGATCCATAGGTCTTTTAACGTCGAGGCGATGACCGTAGATCAAGCTCCTGGCCGATTGCTCAAGCGAGGACTGGCATGCTAGGAACGAAGGAAAACAAACGCAAGGGACACAGTCAAACACCACAAGGCGGTCATGACATGTGGGAAGACGAAGGTCACAGTGATCAATCAACCAATCACTCAACTAGGCTATACAATTCAGTCATGATACTAGATAATCTATTTACCTACTTAAAAACACATGCAGATCTAAATCATACATCCTACAACATTCTATCATTCAATGGAAAAGCGTACCGTTGCCTGTTTTCCTGCTCTGAGTGTCGTCTGCGCATTTCGTGCAAATCCCGCTTGTCGACCGTCGAGACTACACCGGTACCTCCCAGCCAATCACTAGGGGTACTCTGCTTCCCCCTTATCCCCCCGAGCCACAAAGGGGCCACAAAAATCCATATGGTAATTCTACCTTCCCATCTCCCCTCGCAAGGCCAAGCTACCACTCCTATTTGAGCTAGAAAATCCGAACTCTCCACAAGTAATCAGTCAAGTCACAAATCCGACAGTGTAACGTTATGCTAACAGTCGATCCCCCTCTTCCTCATCTTCCCTTTTTTTTACAGAGTTTTTAGAACCTCAAACTTTCCCTAAATCACAATTAATTTAAGTTTTAGTAAAAATAATTCTAATTATTCTTCATCGCACAAGTGTTCTCCATCCCCCTCTTTTCTCCATTAATTATTTTCTTTAAATTTATTAATTGCCTCAATTCCCTCACCCACTTAGAATTTCTCCTAAATTTACTCTTAGGTGTTCCTAGATCCCGTTAAATGTTTTAAATGCATTCCCTAAAAAAATGATGTTGCTAAATTAGCTCAAATTAGAAGGTTCTTAATTGCAGATTCCTTACTATGTTGACCTCACTTTTTACCATTAGTTCCCAACTTTCCTTTATTATGTTTCCTCCATTACTTAGTTTCCTAATTCTTATTATTCCCTTCTTTCCCCTTTTTATTAGAGCTGAAATGGTAGTTGCGTTATTTACTCTTTTTCCCTTATTATTAATTTAAAATCTTTTTATACTTCCACAAGTTAAATAATTTATTTCTTCTTTTCAATTTTAAAAACCACGGATTTTAATTAAATTATTCCTCTCTTCATTTTACCCCAAGAATTTTATGAAGACTAAACTATTACTTAAGTGGGTTTTAGTTTAAATTTTTATTTTTA